>JACRUU010000028.1:9378328-9395828 GCA_030449085.1 Kryptopterus vitreolus | reverse complement strand
GAAGCGCCACCTCTGACCTCTTGTTTATCAGGTAAAGATAGTGGAGCAGTTAGGCTGCCTATGTAGGGCACTTTTTTGCTCTCATATGCATTTCTTTTGAGGGTTAACACGGTTTAAGAAGGAAAACATTTTGTTTTTGGTCACTTTGGCTTGATGAGGAAGTCTATGTAAAAGTTTTTTTTTAAATTATTATTATTATTTTGGTGTTGCCAACTTTGTTGACTGGTGTTCGGGTTGTGCTCCCTTTAGGAATGAAGCTCTCTAGTGCCTAGGTAGGCTGCTTTTTTTTTTTATTTGGATTGATTTAAGACTAGGGTTGGGCATGTTTTTTTTTTTTTTTTTTTTTTAGGTTTTTTGTGTTCTTGGTGTGGTGAAGAAACCTAGGAAGAGTTCTTTTTATTTTTTTGGTACAAAACATTGTGTTCCCTTCTGAGCAAGGCTGCCTAATTAAAGGCACCCCACCTCCCTCCCATTTCCTCTCGGGAAGTTTTCAGTCCAGGTCCCGTTCGTGTTTGAATGAGCTCGTCTAGGTGGGATACACTGGCTGTATTCCCAAGGAAATGAGGCTTTGTATGGTTCTTGCTTGCTATGGATTATATTCCATTTAAGGAGAGGGTGTCTGCGTAGTGTTGGGTTCAAGTTTGTCATATGTACAGCGGTCAGTGACAATTTGTACAAAGAAATTCTCATGTGAGGCTACAGGCAAACTACAGGAAATATTCAACAGGACACATATATAAAAGAACAAAACCAACTACGCCTACTAGCTGCGCATTCACAACAGGTATGAGCTCCTCACTATATTACCGTACGGAACCATACAGAGGCGCATTCCCAAATCCGTATCACGGAAGCGCATTTTACTTTTGTGAATGCAATGCGCTTCCGTATAACCTAAACATATCACCAGTTTATATGGAAAGCAACCGGAACAGAATTCTTAAAGGAGCCACGTCCTATATTGTACAATTAAAACCACCACTAAAAAAGTAACACTGAATTTAACATGAAATTAATATTAAAAGAATAAGAGTAAAATAAATATTAAATAAACAATTTTATTAAAGGGAGAGATTTGGAGAGAAACGTATATAATTATAAAATATGTTACAGTATTAGAAACATGAATAGTATTCATTTATGTTACACTGAAAATGTGTGATTAAATATTGTAAATCAATTGACAGAAATTTTACAAATATATTTGTAAATAGTTTCTTTTCTTTGCAGGGTACTTGGTCTTGGGGGGGGTTTAGCCTTAGTTAGCCCGATGTATCTGATAAACCTGCAGTCAAGGGCTGTGTCTCAACCAGACTCTTACTCTACTCAGTGTCACTAGCACTAAGCCTGTAGTAAGTGCACTCCGGCTAGCTAGAAACACATTGCTGGATTTCTGGAAAGACAGATAAATAAAAACCAGACTTTTTTTTTTGTTAACAAAGTGGAACGGAGCTGATGTAATACAACAGCAATGAGGAATTCGGAGACGAGGAGTTCAAAGATTTGGCCCGGATCCCACGCTAGCTCTTCAAATGCATTTGCTACGCAGCAGTTTAGACGATTAGTTTGCAAAACAGTCGGAGAGCTTTGATACCTCGTCTTTTATTATGGCGTTAACTTGTGTATATAAATATATATATATACACAACTTTGACAATCCTCCTGTGCACAAAGCCAGCTCCAGTAAAATCTGCTTCACAGTGGGCTGGAGTGGATGAGCAGGGAGGGGGGGGGTTGATGAGGGAATGGGTTTTACCTCCATAGTGAATAGTGGAGCTTCTTAGAGAGGAATTAAATGCAAGGATTTCTAGTTATGTACAATTTGAACCTGTTGTGGGTTTTTTTTTCTTTTATCAATTATCATTTAAACTTTTTTTTACGTTCAAAAGTTTTGGCTCTCAACTGTTCCATGCCTCCTTTTCCATTTTAGAGGCACACAGTTGTCTTTGGATCTCCTTTTATTTGAGCTACGAGGACTCAACCCTGTTCCAGCACGACAAATGCCCATGTGCACAAAGACAGCCCCATGAAGAAATGCTTTACATGGGGTCGGAGTGGAAGATCTCCTGCCATAAATCCTGCTATTTTTTTTTTTGCCGCAAACATGTTATATGCAGTTACAACTTGCAGTGAAAGGACGAGTCAATCGGCTGCTCGGATTGTGGAAAAGTAAGATCTATAATTATAAAATCTAAAGAATAAGAAACAGGGGGAAAAAGAACAAGATTTGATAAAATATCTTATAAATAAGGTGGTATATAGCACGAATATATTTAGAACACAGCGGCGTCATCTTGGAATTTTTACCAATGATAATTAAAATTATAACTATTTAAATAAATAATTGCTTCATTGGTAAGCGCAGCCCCTTGATTACTCAAAAACAGCATCAGAGAGAAACTCTCATGAAAGCGTGTGTGTGTGTGTATGTGTATACACACATGTGTGTGAAGGAGACCAAGGTTGTTAATGTTTAATAATTCAACACTTGGATTCGTCCTCGCTTCCTGCCTTGAGGCAACAAAACGTCCCGCTGCAGCAGCGCACACATTCAGGAAACATGTGACGTGATAACATCTGAAAATGGACGAGAATCTGTGTGTGTGGGGGGGGGGGGGGGGGGGGGTAGGGGGGGGGGGGGGGCCTAAAACTGCCCGGTATTGTAGTACTCTAGTGAATATTTAAACAACAACCAAAAAAATGGGAATAAATGCTGGATGTCTTTCAGTCCCCCTAGTCCCAAGTGTGTGAAATTATTCATGAGCACTTAACTCATGTAGCAGTTATATATAATTGATAGAGTACAGATTGGTTCTTTTTAAATAGTAAAGTTGTTTTGTACGATGCCCTCGGCGTTCTTGTTTAGAGGTGAGATGTCACGATTCGAACTTGCACTACGCTGACAGCCGTATTCAAATCAGGACCATGGCTGTGGCAGATGCTCAGAGCTGATTGGCCTGAAATGGGGTCATTTCCTGTAGTTCATGTGTTACAGATGCTATAAGCAACAAACCGTTGCTCTTAGATAGTCATACAGTGGGGGGGGGGGTCTGGATAAATGGTTTCTAAATGAAGTTTTTTATTTGGGAATACATTACATTGGAATACATTTTATTTATGGAAGAAGCCGCCAGCATCAGCGCATTTTATATATACACTATATTTTATATATAACTGAATCTGAATCATAGGAGGCATGGTGGCTTAGTGGTTAGCACGTTCGCCTCACACCGCCAGGGTCCAGGTTCGATTCCCGTCTCGGCCATGTGTGTGTGGAGTTTGCATGTTCTCCCCGTGCCCTCAAGGGTTTTTTTTCTCCGGGTTCTCCGGTTTCCTCCCGGTCCAAAAACATGCACGGTAGGTTGATTGGCAACCTTGGAAAAATTGTCCCTAGTGTATAAATGTGTGTGTGAATGTGAGTGTGTGTGTCCTGCGATGGGTTGGCATTCCATACAGGGTGTATCCTGCCTTAATGCCCATAGACGCCTGAGATAGGCACAGGCTCCCCGTGACCCGAGGGAAGATCGGATATAGCGGTAGAAGATGAATGAATGAATGAATGAATGAATCTGAATCTTACTGAACTTTACACTACACTATTAGATCACTAGATAACTCCTGTACAGTTGTACATACATTGTACATATCACAGACCAAGGTCCTTGGTCTATAAAAGACCTTTTATATACTCCTTACACATTGGGTCTTACTTACATCTGTATATATACAACAATATACAATATATATATATATATATAAACTATATATATATATATATATATAATATATATATATATATATATATATATATATATATATATATATATAGTCATCCCTAGTTATATATATATGTATCTATATATATATATATATATATATATATCTAGATATATATATATATATATATATATATATCTATTATATATATATATATATATATATATATATAGATTATATATATATATATATATATATATAAAGGCACGTTTTTAAAATCTGTCCCAAAAAAAAAACAAATGTAAAAAAATCTAAAAAGATCTTTTTTTTTTTCCCCCATCTTGACTTCAAAAGGGAGGGCAGAAAAAAAAGTGGTGAGGGAATGACTGAAAATCAGGATTCACAACGATGAGGAATATGATCGATTGTTTCCATAGCAACAGCTTGCTCACAGAATTTGTTAATCGACTAAAAAATAAAAATAAAAAATTCTTGATTTTAGGTTTTCTTTAGGAGATTTATGGAATGAGTCTCCAGTGTCAGCACCCATGACATATCAGGAGAGTTTTTACGGTTTCTCTATGGGCATGAATTGTTATTTACTTAAGCGGCTGAGAAGGTAATTATAGCCTCGATAACATAAGTGGAAAGAACTCGTAAAACTCTGTTGCTGTTTTGTTTAAAGGGGGGGGGGGATAAGAGCCCCTTCTGATTACATGATTTGGGAACACTATACTGGAGCCTGCACTCGAACAGCAAAAAGCTGCATGCAGCTGCATTGCTCTTCTCCAACACACACACACACACACACACAATTGGGTATGCTGATGAAGGATGAAGGCTGAAGCGCGATCGCTGCTCCGGCTGCTCTCAATGTACTCAGTCCCTGAAACACCCCCTGATCTCCATGCCTGATGTGCTAAGACACTGCAGCTGCTGCTCCTGGAACAGGTTCTTAGTGTCACTCGTTCTTCTCACACACACACACACACACACACACACACACACACACCTGGTCTATGAACCTTAACTGAACCAGATATCGCCTCAGTGATATTCTCATCGCAGTGGAACACACGAGCGCCGCATCAGCGCCAAGATATTGTCCTTTTTACGTCTGGCGTCTCGGCTTGTCGAATCAATATGGATTCGTCATCTTTCCCGAGCGCCAGGAAGCACAAAGGTTCACTGACGACAGTGACGAACACACTGAGCTGCTTCCTCACATCTCCAACAATTAGCGACTTTGATGAAACTAATGTCTGTTTATCTTGAAATGAGCCGCGATGTTCGTTTTCAGCACATTACTGTCGTAGCAGCTGCATTCCCTTATGCGATAGGATTTAACGCGACGGTGAACATATTCGCCTACACTGCCTCATTTTCGAAATGTGCATTACCATCAGAACGCTTTAAACCAGTAATATAACGACTAGGAACTGGCGAGGAGGATCAGCCTAAATGTACATGACATTACTGAGTCAACACAATTTTGGACTGTAATTGACATCAACAGATTTCTATACTGGCTCAGGACTACAGGCTGCACCGAAGCACTCATCACTGCACACCTAACAATGCTGGAATGAATCAACCATTTTGGAAGGCTCCGCATTTTGGATGGTTCCTCTCAAGGGTTCTTCATGTCATCTCGGGAAGGTTTTTCACCTCACTCACTCACCAGGCACCAACTTACCGTCATAGTACAGCAGATACAGCAGATCGAATAAATCAAAATGGATTTTACGATTTCACCTTGGTTTGACACACCGAGCTTCCGTAGTTCTCCGCCTCCCATTACACTCGCGGAATAACTAGCGAACTACAACATGGCAGCGAGCTCTGACGAATCCGAAGAGCTCGTTCCCGAGAGGGGCGGGGTTCCATCAGTTGTATGGAAATGGTCCGGGTTTCAGACGTTCAACAGGTCAAAATTATAGCATATATCGCCCAGCTCTAAGTTATAGGGAACAATAATGATACTGTAGGCACTTATAATTGCGTATATTATTAACAGTATAGTCCCTCATTACTGCTCATAATTCTATAAAGACTCCTGGCTAAGCCATGCCCAGACTTACGATGGGGGTCATCACGATGCACCTCCATTGTATATCTTGGATTATCTGTATACAATTTATACGGACATTTTACCGAGGCCATTCAAGACCTCACAGAAGCATTCCCAAAATAGGATCGGGATAAAATGCATTTGTCCAGCCAGGATCGTGTCTTGCGTCAAATATGGATAGTGGAACATTTGATTGCTGAGGGAATTCAAAATTATTCATTAAAGCCGCCATGATGATGTTTTAAAGCAATTAATCAGAATGAAATCTAATCACTTAGTGCAGAGTCCAAGTGCAAACAAGGATTTGTGGTGTGCATGCTTTTCTAATTTGCAGGATCCGCAATAGACCTTTTTGATGTAGTTTGGACCACGTTTTTTGTTTTTTTTAACCATACCTGGCAACCCTGAGGGACCATGGTAGTGTATGGAGGTCTGATTATACACTAAATGCATATTTTCACAACAATGTTCCATGAAACAAAGGCTCACTCGAGACATGCTTATGCCAAATGTGTAAAATATGTTATATGTATATATATATATATATATATATATATATATATATATATATATATATATATATATATATTGAACGCATCAATCAACAAACAATGCCTTCTTTTCCGTGTTTCTGTGACTTTATAAATCCTTCCCACTTATTTATTTATTTATTTATTTGTAGCCAGCAAATAACCTCATCCTGCAACCTACGAGCATTGCGAGCACTCGTTCCTGCTGTCAATAAGTAAATCAACCAGCATGTTAATCAAATTAGGTCGCAAAATGTTCTCCAGACTCAAAAAGCAAAAAGTTTTAAAGATGTTCTGAAAGCACCTGGGACGAGTGCACTGCATAAGTACTGCATTAACAATTGCGGAAACGCATCCATACTCTCCGCTGGAAAAAAGAACGAACTGAATATAATCATTTCTTTTTTTTTTTTTTTTTTTTTTTTTAAACACTTTTGACTCTTGCTGGTATTTAAATTCAGTGCGTATAATTCGACAACTCCCGGAAGACTTTTTACTCTAAAAACAAATAAATAAATAAAACAAATTTCCTGATGATCATCTCTATAGAGCTGTGCTTTCTTTTGTTGTGGAGATAAAAGCGCATCGTGTTCGGGTAGTTAAACCGAAGCTGTTGTGCGAGTGTGTTTAAGTTAAACGCCACTGTAATTACGATCTTTAGAGGAGTTTCGAGTCGTGGCTACAGTACACTCTGGGAAAGAGGAGTGGAAAAAAAAACAAGCAAATGGGAGACAGAAGGGTAAAGAGAGAAAAACAGAGGAGGACGGATGAGAGGAAGCAGGTGAAAGTGGTAGAATTAGAATGGAAAGGGAGGGAGGAGGGGGGGGGGGGGGCGGTGATGAGACACGACTGCTACAATTACAGTCATTTTTCCAGATGAGGATTCTCAGAAGTCAAGCAGGAACAGACGAATGAAAATTCCTGTGATGGACGTTTGAGTTACGAGGCAAGGCACGGAAACGCTCTTGATGGAAATGGAAACAAATGGTCGGGTTTTGAAATGACGTGGGCGGAAATTTTCTTAAGAGCAACAAGATGAAGAGCGTTTGGGGAAAAAAAAAAAAACGAAGGGACTTGAAAACACACCTGACATCGGGTACTTTCCCAAAACACTTTTCCTTTTGTGTGTATACACGCACAATCTGTTGGTTAGTTCCACCTTCCGCTAGTTTCATCCTGAATACTGAGCTGAAATAGAGTCACATGCAACTGAATCGCATCCAGACTAGAGGTCGAGCGATTGATCGCCGATCATCCGATTAGCGCTGCAACATACGACTATCATTAGGCAGGTGCACCAAACAGTGCATCAATTCCCATGTTCCAATCTTGGGAAATGATTCGTTCATTTTGAACGAGTCTTCAACACGACTCACAAGTAGTCTCAAAGAGGGATTCGTTTGTTGCGAGCGATGCAGCACAAAATCGCCATATACAGAAAACGACTCTTCTTGTCGAGTCGTTCATTATTTTGTCACTTGACTCCCATAGACGCTATGCAGGGAAGTACACAAGAATCAGGAATCGTTTGTTCTTTTGACTCAAATGCTGTGAAATGCTAAAAATGATCTAAATGACACACAAAAAAAGAAATATTCGTTCATTTTGATGAACCAGGTTACTAAAATCCGATCACTAGATAGCTAATCTGCGTTCTGAGAGGAACATTTTGGAACCGTATTGTTAGTGAGCCTTCAATCAGCTGTAGGCTCAAACAAGTGCGAGGATTAGAGAGGCCTGTGTAGTTCAATACATGTTTAAGCTAAGCAAGTTTTATGCATCATGCCTCTTTAATCGCCATCACGTCTGATGAGAATTTCATGTCATGCATGTGGAAAGAGGATAAACAGTCCAAAGGACCTGCGTGATTATCGGCCGACCTGTAATCCAGACAACTCGCGCTCTATTCTCTATACCCAATAGTATAGAAACCCTTACAAACTCGAACTAAGTATCTTAGTGAAAACACATGTAATTTCTAATCAAGTCAGCCAATTCTAGATAAACTATTAATCTGAGTAATTACATTCAAGAGCCAAAGCATCTGTCCCATCGGTAACACACCCGTCTAACGAGAATTAATGGGACTTTGGATGTTTCTGGACTTTTGTGCCGTATGTCTTCCCAATAACACCAGTCATCAGTCTGGCGATTAGAATAATGATGTGTATGAAACTGCATGGTGTTTGTTAGAGGCTGTAGGCTTTGTGTGTCAGCCTACACACTTGAAACCAGATGCCAGCGATTCACAAGCTGCACCCATCAGTAACCCGCTGGGCCACTCCTCTCTCCGTGGAAAGGAGTCTTTGCTGATGCACGCGAAGGCACCCTGCGAAGTCTGCAGGGAGTGCTACTTCTGGAGCAGCTGTATGGAAATGAGGAAACGCGGCAACCCGCCTGCGCAGTCAGGCCCGCCCCTGGACGAGTTTCGAAACAAGGCCCCCCTCTTCAGCCATGAGCTTGGCATATTAGCCATTCAGGAAACAAATAAGACACCGAGATGAGGCGGACCACCCAAAAAGGAAGAAGAAAACAGGGATGAACGGGAAAACCAGAGATCTCTCGGACAGAATCACGTGTACGGGTTCGTTTTTGCACATGCTAACAGTATACTAATATACAATATAACACCGGACATGTTTCTGTTAGAGATACTCTTTAACTGAGAGCAATAAAGGGGAACAGATGGGGAATTTGGTGCAGTTCAATTTTGCTGACTTTCTTTGAGGACAGAGGTCCCCGGAACGGCCCCCTGAACAACGCCAGAGACATATTTTGAAAATTAATTGTTAAATGCATGTTTGTATCATATCTGTATTTGAGAATAAAGGCAGGCTTTCAAATTAAAATGTAAAAGTTTAATAGAGGTCGAGGCACCGATGTTTGACTCCGTGCCGATCGTCTTTCCGGCTTGTGGTCAGCTTTCATTACAAGAGCGCAGCGTTTGTTTTAACGTGGGACTGTTTGCTGCCTGGAGAGACTATTATTTTTCTTATTAATTATATAATTAAACTTTAATGAATAGATTTCGTTTAGACCATTTTCATGATTCAGCCTTTAGTTGTTGTTTTTTTTTTTATTTTATAAACTTAAGTACTATTTTACATGGAGTAGTGGTGCATTTTGTTTTTTAAATTCCAGTATCCATTCCTAAATAAATAAATAAACAAACAAAATTAATGGCAAGCATCGACAATCCAAATCCACTATTGTTTGAAAATATCCTAATTTTTTATTCTTATCCTTATTCTCACTTCATTTCTACCCCCCCCCCCCCCCACACACACACACCCCACCCCCTTCTTTTTTCCATTTATTTATTATAAAGGTCCGCACTATTTCTTTCTATCTTATGTTTACATATTGGACGGTCATAAAAAGCATGCTGTACTTGCAAATTTGTACTTGGAATTTGTACTGCTGTAAATTTCAATGTTTCAATTGTCAAATTCACCTGCCAACAACAGGAACATGCATACAATGTTTTGATTTCACTACCAATATGAAAATGTCATTACGATATTAATAATGCTCTTTTAACAGGTTATAAAACTCCTGAAGAATAATGCTCATTTGTTGGTCATTCCCTAAAAATAAATATAAATAAATAAATAAACCAATCTAGCATTAGGAGGCGTAATAAATGCATTTAAGATCATAAAAAGCCCTCAACACTACTGGTAGTCACTCCGGCCCATGCCATTGTTTGGAACTTGTTTGGAGATGCCTGTAAAAACCACACATTTACTGAAAAATGTGGGACCAGGAATCTCTTACTTCCACAGGGAAACTTTTCCTGCAAGCATCCATTGCCAGTCACAGTAAAACCTCTATGAAACTTCTATTGGTTACCACTGGGAATATTCCCGAACATGCTAGCATAACTAAACTGCCACCAGGAAACTTTCAGGGACTGTTAAACTTCTGCCATTGGAAGACCGATCCACTGAGAGAACCATTCACTCGCACCACCTTCCACTAGCTCTAACTCTTGCCCGTAGACATTCCATTCCGGAGCTTAAGGAAGGATTCAAAAGAGATATGTTCTCCAATCTTCACTGTCCCTTCCCTCGTTCCCCTCAGCGGGGGCGGCGCAAAAAAAAAAAAAAAAAAAAAAAAAAAAAAAAAAAAAAAAAAAAAAAACAGCCCTGATGACCTCCTTCCCAGCTCCTGGTTGCTTGGCAACACTGAGACGGTTGAATGGCCAGAGGGATGCAGACGCATATCTGTGGCCTGATGCTGTGAATCTGGAGGGACTTCTTCACTACACATTTGGTTTCGAAATCTTCAAAAGAACCAGCAGAACGGACATATAGGGCTAGATTTATCCGGCAGGATTGTTATTCCCGTGTCTTTGCTGCCGATTCATCCGTCGGCCCTTCGGTAACGAGTGTCCCTAGGGGCCTCTAATGAAATATGAGCCTTAATATGAGCTAGGGAGTGTGTGTAGCACCAGTGGTTAAGGTGTTGGACTCTGGACTGGAAGATCATGGGTTCAAACCCCACCACCATCAAGCTGCCACTAGTGGGCCCTTGAGCAAGGCCCTTAACCCTCAATTGCTAAGTCGCTCTGGATAAGGGCGTCTGCCAAATACTGCAAATGTAAATATAAATGTATATTAAGAGTCAGGGATGCAACTGGTAGGAGGCGTGTATTGCAGCGTAGAGCGAGGGAGAAACCCACAAAACAAACTCTTCCCTTTATCATTTATCAACCAATGCCGAGATAATATTCATCCGCCCCCCCCCCCCTTTCTTTATCTGTCCAGCTCTCGCTCTCACTCTCCATCTGCTCAGATATTAGTCTGCACCGGATGCCGGGATGTGGGGCAATTACTATTCTAGGAACGAAGTTTCACAAAACATCCGACGCTGATTGTTTTTCCTTGCCATCCGGCCGGTTTATGGTCCAGACGTTTTAATATCCTGTTGCTTTCGAAAAGCACAATAAAAGATGACACGCAGGCGAACACAACGCAATTAAGAAGAATCAGAGCGTGAAACGGGTCAGGGAGAGAGCGGAGGGTGGGGGTGGGGGGGGGGACGAACTTCGGGGTAGGAAGTCGAGAGTTGATTTGAAACCTGTCAGGATATGCGCGGAATAGTTCCGCGACTGCATTATAATACATCGTAAGCGTATTACAAAATCCGCCGGGCAAAGTCAAGGCAAAATCAAAGAGCGATGTTTCGGAGAAACTTCAATGCTTGTAGGCTTCCTTTATTGGAGAAGAAACGACACTTTTACCGGCTCCACCAAATGTCTTTCCCAAACAGTTAATAGACAACTCAATGTTTCCTAATGCATAGGTTAAGACTTACAAGGTGGTATTTCTAAAGTCTCAGAGCGCACGCACAGTCACAGGGAGCACAGACTTCCAAAACATTCTAGTATTGGCAAGAATGCTGAGAGCGCTGTATGGCTGGACTATTTGATATAAAATCCTTTCTTTCTTTATAAAAAAAAAAAAAAACACGTCTCAAACTAATCCACACATGCAGAGAGAGCGAGAGAGAGAGAATCTTTAAATCAGTAAATCATTTATATGCCCACATTCATTCGCCAGCTCTCAGCGGTCTCCGGTCACTTTGTCGTCGTGAGAGTCTGTGCGTGAACGTAGGTTACGATGCTGTTAACCCTTCTGACCAATCAGCTTGCGGGAGCCTCGTCGCTATAAAAGTGTAAAAACCAGTGTGCAAAAAAAAAATAATAATTCCTTTTTTTTTATCTTAAAGTGAAGTGTAAAGGTTCGGGCACATTTTGGCGCACACACAGTTTTAAGGCAGCACACTGGAGTCCTCAGGCTTTGGTTGCTCAGTGAGTCATTTGATGACAACATCAGCTAGAAGTCCACTTTAGTGGAGGGTGTTGGTAACGTCAGGTAGAGTGATGTGAGGAGGCCTGGGGTGCAGTGACGATTCCAGATCATTCCAAAGGTGTTTAATAAGAGTGAGGTCTACTGCAGGAGATTCTTCTACTCCAAACTGGAAATGGCTTTGTACATGGAGGTATGCTCATGCTGGAACAGGGTCGGGTCTCCGTCTTCAGTTAAAAGCTAATTTCACACGATCGCACCCCAAGACGTCCCTGTACAAACGTGTGCCTTACACTTTGTGGTAACAGTTAGAGGACGAAGCCCAAACGGCTGGAAAAGTCACCCGTCCTGATACACTCTACTGAAAGTAATTTTGGAATTTGCAAAGCTTTCTAGAAGATGTATTTGGATCTACGCTGATGCCTCGGCTTATGAATGTCATACTTTCCGGAACGTGAAATGTCAAATTTCCCTACGAGGAATAATGTAAAGTTGGATCATGCGTTCCAGACCATCAAAAATATTACTTTAAAAATAAAAATACAACCAATATCCACTAATATTATTTACATTTACGGCATTTGGCAGATGCCTTTATCCAGAGCGACTTCCAATGGATCAATTGTGGGCTCAAGGGCCCACAGCTTGGTGGCGGTGGGGTTTGAACCCGTGATCTTCCGGTCCAGAGGCCAACATCTTAACCACTGGACTACCACGTCCAACTTCCTTTTTTTTAGCAATTAATAATGATGTCTTTACATCCAAAATAGGTATCTTTATTGTGTACGTTACCGAAGCCTGGAATGACGGTATAATGTAGATGACATTCGGAGGAGGAGGGAGAATCTCCTTCTATTATGATATTGGGACATCCGTGCCTGATCAGGGACACAAAATTGGTATCAACCGTATCTCGATACACTTCATTTATTTATTTGTTTTACGAATGCCGACTCGAATTACTCGTATATACTGGTTCCACTGTATTGAGAGGTCAAAACATATGAGAGGAGGGAGGGAAGCCACCAGGTGCAGTCTTTGCAAAATACTCAGCCCTCGGGATTTCATGGGTAGGTTGTTAGATTCTTTATTCTACTTTATTCGCCCCAACATTGTGTCTGTTTGCTCAGACACAATAAAGACCTGAACTGGCATTATGAAGTGTTATACTCGCTTTATTACAATCCACTAACTTCCAAAGCTCCTAACATTGTAAAGATCAGAGGAGCTGAAATTCACTTGGGAAAGCCGGGACATTAAAAGAAAGCTCTATATTGTTATATATATATATATATATATATATATATATATATATATATATATATATAAAGATATATTGTTAAAAAGGACAAACAATATGAAAAACACTACATGAAAAAAAAGCATGCATGCCGTCTGAGGAAAATTCCCATCACCCCTGGGCCGGGGGTACGGCCTTCCGCATTTTACTCCAGCACTCAACGCGGTGTCAAAACGCCATCACAACCAAAGTCCACGGCTGTTTAATAGTACACGGACTTAAAACGTGGGCTTGTCCTAATGGAAAAAAAGGAGGAAGATATTTGCCCAGCGTTGATGATTAAGGGATTCCGTATCACTTTATACCTTCATTCAGGACACGCCCATAGTCAATGTCTTTTCACAAATATTGGTCAAGTTTTATAAGTAGTATTGGAGCCTGTGCGTTTCAGACAAACCGTTTTTGTCTAAAAGCACTTTGCGTTAAAAAGTTCGAGCTCTGTTTGTGTTTTACTTTTATCTCCATTTCCACACCATCGCCTTGCATGGTAATAAAGGAGTTGCCCCTCGCTCCTGACCATCCTGGAATACGTCCCAGAATATGGCGTTTCGTAAGCAGGTCAAGCGCCTCCTGCGATTCCTGCCGGACCTCTGCAGTGGTGTCAAAATGGTGACGTTTCAACTGGATCTGGTTTATCTAAGTGAGATCGTGTGGATTGTTCTCCGGCGATCATCATGCACAAGTTCCCGAAGGTTTTTTTTTTTTTTTTTTTTTTTTTTTTTAAACATACTTTAGTGATCCTGTGAGGGGAATAAATTCTTTTCCTGCAAATCCCAGCGTGTTTGGGCTCAGAGAACAGGGGCAGCCGTGGTACGGCGCCCTGGAGCACAGTAAACACCTTGTTCAAGGACCCAAGAGTGGCAGCTTGGTGATACCAGGGCTTGAACCCCCAATCAGTAGCCCAATGCATTAACCACTGAGCTACACCCCTCCCCAAAGCCGTTTTTCAGGGGTTGAGGTCGATGAAGTGGCTTCCTGATACTTGTCGTCTTCCCGCTCTTGGTGCGTGGGCTCCTCTCAGAACACCTCCAATAACTCTGCACCATCAGCGTTTGCCATGTCAAAGGTCCCCGACGGCGGATTTGCCCAGTTATACGTAGCCTTTCGATATTTGCTCCTTGTTCCGACTTGCGATCCATGACGAAAACGCAGGTTGGAATAGCACCGGTCGTCCTCGCAACTTTTTAATAGCGGTGCAAGAGGAATAAAACTTTTCAAAATGCCCACCTAACACCAATAGGTTCAAAGTTCACGGAAAGAGCAATCGTCACGTTTTCGAGAAGCCGTCTATACATTAGTGAATGGAGGACAATAAGAGATTTGGGCAATCAGCCACAGGAGCCTGGTCTCTCCTCAGCCAAAGCGCTGAGACAATCAAAAACACAGTCATGCGGAGAAACACAAAGCCTGGTGCAGCGCTCCGAGCTGGCGTTTGCTCTCTAATTAGGATCGGAGGGAGTGCGGCAGGAGGAGAAGGAGGGGGCGTCTCCTCCGCCGCCGCCACCACCACCACCACCGCCGCCGTGTTGTTCTTAAATCTCCCCTTCGTCCTCTGATCCTAAACAATGGTGCGCTGCGGTATAAAACGTCGATAAACGTCTCCAGAGGTTGGCCCGAAAGTGCACTTTAATTAAAATGTGGCCGTTAGCTTTTCATACAAAAAAAAACAGTACGAAAGTTCTGCGGTTATTAATTAAGCCGTGTTAATTGAGTGGAAGGAGCTTTTTTACTGCGTTCCTAAAATTAAACCACCTACGCCAAGCCCGCTCTTTTCTTTTACATCGCTGCAGGAATGGAGCTGGATGACTTCTTGTTTTTACCACAAACACAACACTGTAGAGGGGGGGGGGATGGTTTGTGGTGTACTGTTGTTCCTTAAAGCTGTTGGCGTGGAACAAGGGAAATCGATGCCGCCGCGACGTCATTTCATCCCCGTGAGAACAACAGGAGAGCGATTAAACGGCGGTGGCGTCGCGGGGGAGGGAGAAATACAAAGTGAAAGATCTAGACAGTGAGCATAGAGCAGGAATCGAAACAAAAGATTTATCCGATTTATGATTTGTCTGGGTGTGTGGATAGCACGTTCACCTCATACCATGTGTGTGTGTGTGTGTGTGTGTGTGTGTGTGTGTGTGTGTGTGTGTGGTGTTGTGTATGTTCTCCCCTGTGCCTCAGGGGGTTTTCCCGTTTACCGCTGGTCCAAAAACAAATGTGGTAGGTTGATTGGCACAACTGTCTCTAGTGTATGAGTGTGTGTGTGTGTGTGTGTGTGTGTGTGTGTGTGTGTGTGTGTTCGATCATAAAGACATAATTTAGACTATTTATATGAGCGTGTGCTAAATGCTGTAAATGTAATGTAAACATCTGGAAGCGGAACGCGGCGTTAAATGAGTACGTGTTAATATTTAGCTGGAATGATTGCGCCATGACATTGTGTTTACTCGTCAACGCGTTGCACTTTCCTTCATCAGCTGTTGACTCGGACTTGGCCAGATGGTCACGTAGACCTGCCTTGTTGCGCGGAACGGGACGGAGCGACGCATTAGTTACTGCCGAGTTCCCGAAGTTCCCGAAGAAGATCCCGAAACGCCGTTTTCTGAGCGGCCGCACTTTCATTTTCAAAAGCCGCTCGTCCGTGCGCTTGCCTCCATGTACTGCGTATGAGCAAAACATAACACGCTCCGAACCGTGTCAGACCCGGCTGGCTTTTATTCACTTTTATTCGCTTCCCATGGCAGGAACGACTAAAGACGCCAGCGCTTTTTTCGAAAGCCTCCGTCCACAAAAGCGCGATTTCAAATTGATCCACTTTGGCGTTTTCAAAAAGCCGATTTGCCGTTTGACTGAAAAGCTGCATCTCGGCGTGAACTGGAGGCATATCTGAAAGGAATATTTATTCACGTGAGAAGATATTAGTGCGGACCGGAGCGGCGCAATAAACCAAAAACTCAGTGTGGAAAAAATATCAGGTTCAAGATTACAGGACGTTTAATAGGACTCAAGTTAACACGCTGTACGAGTGTTGCACAGAAAAGCATCTTGGATCGACTGTGTGTTCGAAAGAGAAGTGCGACGTTCACTCTGTTCGGCCGAGGGAAAAATAAACAAATAAATAAAAACAGTAGTTACTAAAATCATGTCTTTTTTTCCAAGCGTCATATCAGCACACCACATTCAATTCTTTTGTATGATATACAGATATAATACATTATTTATCAACACCTGACCTTTTTTTTTGAGCACCCATTTAAAATTTTGTGAATATTTAATACTATTATAATCATCTCCACTCATCTGGGAAGTTCATTCAACCATAAGACTCTTAGGGTTAGGGTTAAATAGGGGGGGGGGGTCTTCCACTCTAACCCATGTATTTGAATTGAGCAGGGTCATGCTGGAACAGACTCGATGCTCCTGGTTAATAATAAATCATTATATTTATATAGCGCTTTCCTAGACACTCAAAGCACTATATATTATGACTGGGAACCTCCTCCGCCTCGTCTTCCTCCAGCACCAGTGTGCACCATCCACCTGGACAATGCAAGCTGGTAGCTTAGTGGTTAAGTGATTGGACTCTGGATCACCGGTTCAAATCCCACCACACACAAGTCGCCTCTAGTGGGGCCCTTAGGCAAGGCCCTTAACCCTCAGCTGCTCCGTTGTAAGTCGATCTGGATGAGGGCGTCTGCTAAATGTAAATGATGGGATGTCAACCGTAGTGTGACCAAATCTTACTGGTGGAGAGGAGACAGAACGATGAAGTCAATCAATAGATATGGGGACGGTTAGGAGGCCGCGATGGTCAGAGGCCAACGGGCGAATTTGGCCAGGATGCCGAGGACACGCCTCTACAGGGATTTTAACGACGACAGCGAGTCAGGACCTCGTTTTAACGCTTCATCTGAAAGATGTGCTTTGGTTTTTTTTTTTTTGGACAGTATAGTGTCCCTGTCCACTATAACGGAAAAAAAAAAGTGACTGGGAAAGGCCTGTCGTCCCAATACTTTTGGTAGAAACTGCAATCTTTTTTTCCACTCGTGTGTGCCGTTTTCTAGTGCGTAACAAA
>JACRUU010000028.1:9308328-9373328 GCA_030449085.1 Kryptopterus vitreolus | reverse complement strand
TGTCTACTCATGTCTGTGTCTGTCTACCCATCTAATACATTTACATTTATTTGGCATTTGCAGCATTTCCAGAGCGACTTCAGACGCAGGGTTAAGGGCTTTGTTTAAGGGCATTCAGGTTGAGGGCCTTAGGGTCAAGGCCCCACTATGGCAGCTTGGTGGTGGGGTTTTTGAACCCATGATCTTTCGGTCCAGAGTCCAACACCTTAACCACTGGGCTATCACCCATCTAATAATGTCTGTCTCCCTATCTACTCATGTCCGTCTGTCTCTCTCTAACCATGTTTGTCTGTCTATCTGTATGTCTACTCATGTCTGTCTATTAGTGTCTACTCATGTCTGTGTATACTTATCTCTCTCTCCATGTCAGCCAGTCTGTCTCTACTCATGCCTGTGTCTGTCTATCTGTCCATCTGTGGCTACTCATGTCTGTGTATACTTATGTCTCTCTCTCTCTGTCTGTCAGTCTGTCTCTCTACTAATGTCTGTCTGTCTACTCATTTCTGTCTGTCTCTACCCATGTCAGTTTGTCTGTCTGTCTGTCTACTCATGTCTGCCTACCTTTTCTGCTCATGCCTGTCTGTGTCTGCTTATGTCTCTCTCTCTCTCTCGCTCACTCTCCATGTCTGTCTCTACTCACATCTGTCCATCTCTCTACTCATGTAAGCCTGTCCATCTATCCCCTTTATCTGTCCATCCAATAGCTAAAATCTAAATGAATCATACACACACACACACACACACACACACACCTACATCTACATGGATGTAATTCATAACTCTAATCGCATGAATGGCGTTAAGGAATTCAATCGGACCTGCCGGGTCCACCTCTGTGCTTTACTTCTGGATACAGCGTTGGTAAACTGAATACAAAAACAAACGTTTCTGTGGATAGTTCACTAAGTAATGATGAAGATGGATGTGGACTGTAATTGACAGAAACCGTTTGTTGCTAAAATGCTAGAATAAACCGTAAGTCTCCATCAGTGAACAGCTGGTAACTACACAATGACTCAAATGTAATGAACAGATCGTCATTCCCTTGGAAAACTGGTTCCTCTCAACGTTCCTCACCATTACGTGTCTCAGTCATTAGCAACAAACCTGTGGAGGCAAATTTAGGATTTTTTTGTAAAGCTGCTCTGAGACATGAACTTGTTAAAAGTGCGAGACACATTCTGAATCACATTCGAATATGCGTGAAACAAAAAAAAAAAAGAAAGGCGGAATGTTTTTGATTACGTCGTCAGAACTGATAAAAACCCCAGCATAAAAAAAAGCCAGTAATGTTCTTCTAATCGGCACCATGTCTTGAAATTTGCCTTGATCAGAGCCACTCGTGTTGTTAAAAAAAGAAAAAAAAGAAAAAAAGGGAAAAAAAAAGCGTCAGGCTGGAAAAAAGTTCAAAAGCCTCGGGTTCAAAGAACACGAGCACAACTCAGACAGCGCCTTCGTTTTTTTTAAAGAGGCGTTTGAAGGTACAGAAGCAGCGCCTCGTCTCCAACTGTGTGAACATTGGATATGACAGCAAAGAAAGTCTGGGGGTTCGTGAAAAACAAACCCACACGGAGAGACAGGTGAACTGACCGAAGCTGAGCCTACGCTTCGCGTTTACACATTAGATAAAGCCAAATGAACTGATCCCGTAATGAAATAGCGTGGAAAGCAAACAGCACCCGCTGGAGCTCTGGTCCGACACAAAGACTCAAGTCAAACAAAAGCGGCAGGCAGAAAAGCATCTCACGACGAAGCTAGAGCAGAGTTGAATACGGACGTGACGCTTTCATGGACGGCGCCTAATGACGGACTGTAGAACAGGACATAATGGGCTTTAATGTGTTTACACTGCATGCCGTAAACATCAGGTAAATCTGAAACATTACGACAAACTATAGCTGGAAGGTGAACAAAAGTGAACTGAATGCATGGCGTTATAAAACTGCTGATGTGATTCAGGATAAAAAATTTAAATAAAAAAAAAAAAAACAACAAAATGCACAATCCAGGAGGTTACAATGAATATAAATGAATACAGTGTTGGGGGGGTGGGGATTTGGTGATGAGTAAATATAGGATGCTGTATTTCAGGGAGATGAAGCCCAGTCGACTTTTCTTAATCCTAAACTCCAAAATGGGTGCGAAGCAAAACGCTAAGCTGGTGTTACGACACACTGCCACCTACTGACTGTAGTCACAAACTACAGCCATACTGTGCAATGTGCATTAGAATGCAGAATTGTAAAGTACAAACACATGAGTACACATTTTATTAAGGATTATGTTTTTGGTCGAACAAAAAAATGTCTTACCTTCATGAGAGAAGCCAGCGTAGGCAGAAAGGATGACATGAAAAAGAAGAGGGGAAAAAAAAAGAAAAGGAAAAGTCAGTCAATTATGGAACGCAGGCTGGAAAAGACAAACAAATCTGGTACTGTAAAAAAAAAAAAGATGATTTATTCAACATCAGCTTGTAGACAATAGTGTGTTCCGGTTCTGACACACACATACTTAAAACAATGTATTAAAAACTATTAAGCTCTAAAAACTAATTACTGGAATTAAAATACATTGGGGGGAAAAGCATATACATACACATGTGTGTGTGTGTGTGTGTGTATGTATATGTATGTATGTGTATGTATACACACTCCCTAGCCAGGGACCGCCTTTTATTTATTATTTTGAAGCATGTTCCCAATACCACAGAACACATCGATGGTGTTTCAGCATATTGCATAAACATGTTTTTGAAGATAAGAGATGCTTATTATGTATTTGTGATTATTTGTGACATTACGCTTCTGGTAATCAATGATTATCGGCTTGTTAATCAATGACTGGGGAAACAGCCTGAAGTTATGTCACAGCTTTGTGCGTAATGATCGTGAGATACAGGCCGTGTGTGTGTGTGTGTGTGTGTGGGTTGCTTTCAGGCACGCAGACGATCCACTCAAGCGTGAACACTCAATGAAACTCTGAAAAGGAGCGTAATTAGCAAACCAAAACAGACGCAAGAGGGGTTTTGGCATATGCTGTTCATGTGAATGTACACAACACACTGCGCTTGTGTGTGTGTGTGTGTGTGTGTATTCAGCAACGATTCTTTCCTCTACTAATGAAAACCAAACTGCTTTGTAACCAATTTGTAAACTGGATTTATTTTCCACTAGAAATATTGTCATTTACCCCAAAATGTGTCCTATTCGTGAATATACATGACATTTATCGTATCGAAAGCGTCTGCTTATGATAACTGCATCCAATTTTGCTCGTCTCTGAGCATCCGCTTCCTTCAATACCATCTGCTTTCACTTTGCTCCTTCAAAAATGACGCAGCATTAAGAAAATTGGTTTTCTCTGAACCAACACACACACACACACACACACACACACACACACAGGTTTGTATAAAACGCAAGAACAACCCCAAGATAGTGTAACGCACACACACAGAGGATGTGTGAGCTGAAAAGTACAAAGTGAACTGAATGCGTACAAATTTCAAAAAAGTACAAATGACCCGGAGGAGAGACGCATCATCCTCTGTTCCCTTTCGCAAAATATCGGCTCCTTTGAGCAACAACTTGAATCGGTTTGGGTCAAGCAGGCACAGTCGGACGCGAGTGAACACGAGTGTTGAAGCAGTGTGGAGCCTGAGGAGACCTGGCGTGCTCTGATGGCCGTGTAAATGTGGCCTGTGTTTATAAGTTCAAAGAGGAGCGGTGCGTATGCAAATACACGTCTCTTACTGGTGTTGTTGTGGAGTGATGGGAAATTGGGATTTAAAAGTGGGACTGGTTTTGAGGGGAATACACTGTGTAGGTGTATAGATCAGTGCGGGTATACGAGACGATAACTGGGTTTTAGAATTAGTGGTGAATGTAGTACAACTGCATGATGGATAGAGTGTGATCAGTAGATGTTGAATGATGGATAGAGTGTGATCAGTAGATGTTGAATGATGGATAGAGTGTGACAGTGATGTGATGATGGATAGTGTGATCAGTAGATGGTGAATGATGGATAGAGTGTGATCAGTAGATGGTGATATGGATGTGTGATCAGTAGATGGTGAATGATGGATAGTGTGTGATCAGTAGATGGTGAATGATGGAGTGTGTGATCAGTAGATGGTGAATGATGGATATGTGTGATCATGATGGATATGGATAGTGTGTGATCAGTAGATGGTGAATGATGGATAGTGTGTGATCAGTAGATGGTGAATGATGGATAGTGTGTGATCAGTAGATGGTGAATGATGGATAGTGTGTGATCAGTGATGGTGAATATGGATAGTGTGATCAGTAGATGTTGAATGATGGATAGAGTGTGATCAGTAGATGGTGAATGATGGATAGAGTGTGATCAGTAGATGGTGAATGATGGATAGAGTGATCAGTAGATGGTGAATGATGGATAGAGTGTGATCAGTAGATGGTGAATGATGGATAGAGTGTGATCAGTAGATGGTGAATGATGGATAGAGTGTGATCAGTAGATGGTGAATGATGGATAGAGTGTGATCAGTAGATGGTGAATGATGGATAGAGTGTGATCAGTAGATGGTGAATGATGGATAGAGTGTGATCAGTAGATGGTGAATGATGGATAGAGTGTGATCAGTAGATGGTGAATGATGGATAGAGTGTGATCAGTAGATGGTGAATGATGGATAGAGTGTGATCAGTAGATGGTGAATGATGGATAGTGTGTGATCAGTAGATGGTGAATGATGGATAGTGTGTGATCAGTAGATGGTGAATGATGGATAGTGTGTGATCAGTAGATGGTGAATGATGGATAGTGTGTGATCAGTAGATGGTGAATGATGGATAGTGTGTGATCAGTAGATGGTGAATGATGGATAGAGTGTGATCAGTAGATGGTGAATGATGGATAGTGTGTGATCAGTAGATGGTGAATGATGGATAGAGTGTGATCAGTAGATGGTGAATGATGGATAGAGTGTGATCAGTAGATGGTGAATGATGGATAGAGTGTGATCATGATGGTGAATGAGTAGAGTGTGATCATGGTGAATGATGGATAGAGTGTGATCAGTAGATGGTGAATGATGGATAGAGTGATCAGTAGATGGTGAATGATGGATAGAGTGATCAGTAGATGGTGAATGATAGATAGAGTGTGATGCATGGATTTTAGAGTATGATGAATGGATGTTGGATGATTGGTAGAGTACAATTGGTTAGTATTAGACTGGTGGAAACTGGTTTTGGGTTACAATACGAGACTGGTGGAGACTGGTGTTGGGTTAATACAAGACTGGTATTGAATTAATAAGAGACAGGCGTTGACTGGTTTTGGGTTATAAAACAAGACTGGTATTGACTGGTGAAGACTGGTGTTGGGTTAATACGAGACTGGTATTGAATTAATAAGAGACAGGCATTGACTGGTTTTGGGTTATAATAAGAGACTGGCGTTGACTGGTTTTGGGTTATAATACGAGACTGGTGAAGACTGGTGTTGGGTTAATACGAGACTGGTATTGAATTAATAAGAGGCGTTGACTGGTTTTGGGTTATAATAAGAGACTGGCGTTGACTGGTTTTGGGTTATAATAAGAGACTGGCGTTGACTGGTTTTGGGTTATAATACGAGACTGGTGAAGACTGGTGTTGGGTTAATACGAGACTGGTATTGAATTGAAGGCGTTACTGGTTTTGGCGTTATAATAAGAGGCGTTGACTGGTTTTGGGTTATAATAAGAGACAGGCGTTGCTGGTTTTGGGTTACAAGACTGGTTTTGGGTTATAATATGAGACAGGCGTTGACTGGTTTTGGGTTATAATACAAGACTGGTTTTGGGTTATAATAAGAGACTGGCGTTGACTGGTTTTGGGTTATAATACAAGACTGGTTTTGGGTTATAATACGAGACTGGCGTTGACTGGTTTTGGGTTATAATAACGAGACTGGCGTTGACTGGTTTTGGGTTATAATACGAGACTGGCGTTGACTGGTTTTGGGTTATAATACGAGACTGGCGTTGACTGGTTTTGGGTTAGTGTTTGATTAGTGAACTCTAGCATTTGTATTCGTGCTGGATACAGAATCATGGTGCAAGTTCAGTGCTAGAGGGTTCACATGCCTGAATAATCCAGAGTACTCTATTCATAACGACTCTGCGTACAGCAGCGCTGACCTTGGAGCGGATTCGCTTCTCATTTGTGTTCTCCGAATTTAGTGCCTTTAACTCTCTCTTATACGTTTCCACTTCCTTCTTATTTTATAATCCATAACCATTGTCCGCCCCCTTTGCCGTTTATTTCAGCGTTTTCGCCGTAAGGAAATTCACCCAGGAAGTGGAGCACAGACTTTAGAAACAGACTTTATTACTGTAGTGTTGTTATATTAGATATTGCAGTTCTAAACTCTACATATAGAATCGCCGCGGCATAATACTTTATTTATGCGAGCCACCAATATCATATAATAAATATTTATTTAAAACAGTCTGCCCCAAGGCCTGCTCCCCCCCCCCCTTCCTCCAGCGGAACGCTGAAAGCTTAATATCACATAACTTGGATGAGGAATCATGAATATTTGAAATGCGTTTCGCAAGACAAGACATGCATATTTCAGTAAGTCTGTTAAAACCAATCGGAGGGAAAAAAATAACAATAATTCCACTTCACGCGGAGCACAGCATTGCCCCCCCCCCCTCCTTAAATAAATGTTTAATTGTTCCACAAGGAATACAACACATGAAACTCCAGTGAAGACACACAGAAACAGAAGAATATGTAGATATACTTCAAATTAAAACAAAAAAACACAGGAAAAAAAGTTTCAACCTCCCACACGATGCAGCCGCCGCCATTCTCAAACAGTGACTCATTTTTCCATTGGCAAAAAAAAAAAAAAAAAAAAAAAAAAAAAAAACACTTTTCTGTCAGCATATGACGATCAGAGCTTTCAGACATGGCGATTCATCACCATGACAACACCACACGCACAATCTTCCCTTTTCCCTTGATAAAAGTGTTGCCACTTCATGCTCTAGTCATTTGGATACGAGTCTAGTACTTGGACTGATAGTGAGGAGAGGAACAGGCGCAGATGAAAGGGGCTCGTTTTATTCAATTTAGCCATGAGTCTTATTTACCTCCAGTACTTGTGAATGTGTGCGAGAGCGCATCAATAAAGGTGATGATATCCATCAGCATCCTGTAGTCAATCAATTCTCCATTACATCTTACATCTTTCTCCATCTTTTTCATTAACTTGCCAGATACGCTTTGTTTTTTTTTTGTTTTTTTTTATCTGTCTCAATTCAAAAGCATTACTTCAGCCTCATGATATACAAAGTCAGCATATCTGGGGAGAAAACAAGTTGCTACAGAATGGATAATATTGGGGGGGGGGGCATGTTTGTATAAAACTTTCCGCTGGCAATCCTTTCCAGTACTGTGTTTATAAAGGAATAAGAATAACGCATACCAATCAAATTCTAAATAACAAACATCATTTATGCTGTGACGGTGATGTGCGTCTACTGCCCCCGGTCGTAGTGCACATAACATCACACGAATTTCCGTTACATTGAACGTGTATGGTAGAGAGATGCTTTCCCGCAGAGCCCGACACAAATGACTGCTAAGATTTGATGGTGAACGCGGGTGCGGAGCGGAAATATATTCATGCATGTGCAGGTTGCAGGAGAATAGTATTATTCGTAGGATTCTCTGTCTTATATAAAAATTATATGCTATATATATATATATATATATATATATATATATATATATATATATATATATATATATATATATATATATATATACACACACACACACCACACATATACACATATATATATATATATATATATATATATATATATATATATATATATATATATATACACTTTATATATATATATATATATATATTTGTATATATATATATATATATACTATATATATATATATATATATATATATATATATATATATATATATATATATATATATATATATATAGATATATATTATAAAGCAAATGAACTGTTATCAAGCTACTGCAAAAGGCAAGAATATCAACTATATACATGCACAAGGTCGGGAGCGACTTAAATATTGCCTGCCGGAGAAAATAACATTTATGCATGAACGAAGGGCGCGGGAGCAGGACAAAACGTAAATATTGCGAGCGGGAGCGAGACAGAAAGCCTAGTTTAAACCAACTTTAAATAAATAAAAGAGCAAATAAATAGTAATAAACTGACCGAAAAAAAAAACCCAGCCCCGAATCCTGAAAGTGTGCTAAACAAAAATAAATATGAATATATAACAATTATATAATATGGCGCTCTCTGACGCCACTTGCTGGTTGTTATTTTATACACAAGACTCGATGCTGCACAGTGATTCGGCCTCTGGGGGACCACTCTCAGCCAATCACAGCCAGTTTTTACAGCCAGTTCCAGAAATCCACTGCACGTGACGACCTTCAACGACCTTCTAGAGGCATTTGAAGCTATGAAATGAACTTCTGGTCAAAAGTAACATCATGATACAAATGATCATATCTGACCATCATCATTATGGAACTCCTGTTAGAGTAGCATGTACATTAAGTAATACATTTTATTATTATTATTATTATTATAAATCCTGTTATTAGAAACTCAATGACGGTGATGTTTTTTTCCCAGCAGCGGTTATAATCTGCGCCGCCGTGTTGCCGCGTATTAAAAAAACGACGAACATCCTTTCCTTATTCCAAGGCAGATTTTCCTCAGTGCACGTATAATCTCTTTACAGCTGGAGCAGGCAGAGCGGATTACCCCCTTCCATCGCCGTTTCCTTACAATGTACAAGCGCTGCAGGTGCACCGCATCCATTTAATATTCCAAACTGCGTACGTGTGTTTGCAAACGCTCGGATGTCTGCCTTCATTACGGCGTTCTCTGATCAAGCTCTTCATTCGCAAATGGCAGCTCTTGACCTCGCCGCAGCGTTATCCTTTTATGTCGCGGGAGTGAAAAAAAAAAAAATAGACGGGCGCGTTTGAACGCTGCGTGTCGAGTGCCATGGCTATTTATCAGCGCTTTCTGCGTTTAGGGAGTTATTAACATGACAGGTTTGCTTGTTGTCTTAGGGGGCGGGGGAAAAAAAAAAAAACACAGTTCATTTTTCAATTTCCCGACATGTCGAACATGAAACGGATAAATTAATTGATAGATTTAATTAATAAAAAATTATGCAAATTGATAGAAATCCATTCAATCAACTTGAAGAAATCAAACTATCATTCAAGGCAAAATATATAAATGCTATATGGACAAACGTTTATGGACACCTGAGCATTTTGGAGTGCGTTTCGGGAGATTTGTGTTTATTCAACTACAAGAGTGTTAAAGCATGATGTAGCTGAGGGAAGGAGGACTCGAGGGCAGTCACATTCATCCCAAAGGTGTTCCATGGGATTGAGGTCAGTGCTCTATAGCAGGAGATCTCCCACTCCAAGCCATGCACTGTACATCTTCATAGAGCTGGTTTTGTGCACTGGGGCATTGTTGTGCTGGAACAACTTGGCGCTGATACTTTGTGCCAACAGTTCAGGGAAGAATCCCAAATGGCTGGAGAAGGCAGGGAGGTGGAGGCTCAGTGGTTAAGGCATTAGTCTCTGAACCAGAAGTTCAAATACCACCTCCACCAACACCACCACCAAGCTGCCATTAGGGAGGCCCTTGAGCAAGGCCCTTAACCCTCAATTGCTTAGATGGAAGTCGCTCTGGATAAGGGCGATATTTGCCATAAGCCAGATACAGATATATTTTGTGATTCATATTGCTTTATGTTTCGCATGAAAAGAAAAAGAATGGATTCCGCAATTAGTAGATGATTTGAAATAAAAAATGACTTGCCAATCAAAAAATGTCGTCGTGGGGTTAGAAAATAAAAACTTGATTAACCAATCAAAAAGGTTTCTGATCCAATCAATCAATACAGAGGCATTACAGTAAGAAGCTTGACGTTAGACACACACACACACACACAGAGTTATCATTGGTAACTTGAAAAAACAGACATGGCCTAGCCTACCCAGGAGAGTACCAAGGTTATGACTCTATTATAATATGTTATGGATATTAAAGACGTATAATATCTACAGTAATCGGAAGGTTTGTAACAGTGGGTTTGCAGCGGCGTATGTCCTGATCACCCTGGCGGCTTTGGAGAAACATTCGAATTCAATTATGTGGTTGGGAACGAACATTTCAATAGGATTCAATGAGGACACAATGAGGATAAATGCGCAGAAAGCCCTGCTGTGATTAAATGAGCTCGGATTGAAACTCCTGATCTCGCCGTTGTTATGGCGAGATGCTATTCTTCCGCAGCGCTCGCGTGCGTGTGTGTTACTGATTACGGGTGCATGCGTGAATGGAGTTGTGACTGAAGGTGTATATAAAGCGCGTTCGCTGGCACAGATGCAAATATTTGTTTGGCCGTTAACCTGGGTGAGGGAGTGAAGGACTCAATGTTCCTTGTGGAGCAGGACTGCAGGTGTGTGTGTGTGTGTGTGTGTGTGTGTGTGTGTGTGTAGGTGTTGAGCTGCCTATTTATAAAACCTCGGTTACCTGAAGAGGGGAAAAAAAAACTAAACAAAACCGACTTTGCTGTCTGTAATGTCCTGGCATACCATGGAATTCTGCAGGGTAATCACGAGAAACAAACAGTTTAGCACGATTAGGAAGCTGGCACACGCATGTGTGCGTGTGTGTGTGTGTGTGTGTGTGTGTGTGTGTGTGTGTGTGTGTCAGCGATAAACTGGGAAGCCCTCACACCTCGGCTGTGACGAGTAAATACGCTCCGTACGCAGATGTTAGATTTATTAAGTATTCTAATGCTGAAATTCTTTGAATAAGAAACGTGACAGGATGTGCACAACGGATCGATTTCTCTCATGACATGTACAATAGATGGACAAAAGTTTGTAGACACCCGACCGCTGAAGGCCTTTTCACGTCCCCGAGGGAAAAAACGCCACTCTTCTGGGGCGATGCTACACTAGATTTTGGAGCGTGAAGATTTATACTCATTCATAATGGAGGTCTAAGGTGCAATTAGCACGCACAATTCACTCATGGGGCCCCTGAGCAAGGCCCTTAACTAACCCCATGTTGACATGTATAAATGAAGGAGGGGGGGGGGGGGGGGGGAATAAGCCTTTCTTGAGAGTAAGGTTGGGCTATCATTTTACATTTTGGCGATTCCCTGCTTCTTATCGATTCGAACCAAGGGCAGTCATGTTGGTTGTGACACCTTGATTGCAGCATATTAATTTATTACAATAATTACACTTAACTTTGTTTTCTGTTTTTACAAAGTGCAGACACAATTGTGAACACTTCTTGCGGTAATCTTGTAAACTGATTACCACATAAGGTCCTGGCTGATTCGAGGTCCTGACAGAATTGTCCTGGCAGTTGGATGACGAAAAGAGGAAAAAACATTTTTGATTAAAGGTCCTGATAGAATGTCCTGGCAGGTAGATAAAAAAAATGATAAAAAATGATTGCAGGTGGAGGGGGGAAAAAATTCGATGTGAGGAATAGAAATCTGAATTTTATAACAAGTATCCGATTCTTAATCCTTAAGTATCCGATTCCAGAATGGGAATCGATTCCCAAGCGTACTAGTGATAGCTTGTATAACGCCGTAAAGATGGACGCACATACGGACCATCCTCTGTTCTAGGAATGCACTTCAAACCAGAAAGATGCACTTTCACTGCATGACCAAAAAAAAAAAAAAAAAAAAAAAGTCAACCCACAAATAGACACAAAACTAGCTATTACTGAACTAAACCAGCTTCCATTAGCAGACGTTATGCGCTATAAAGCGAAGCCACGGAATGTGACCGAAGCTGGATTTCATTAAACCGTCAGCAGGAGGCCGTACGCGAAGCTCGCCAGCTCTGTGGATCCGATGTCGGCGGTAACGTTCCGTGCTTGACGTAACGGTCTGAGAATTGGCTCCCACTCGCACTGCTTTTGCGCCCGACCACACACAGCGAGACTCTGTGTGTGGATTTAACGAACCACGCAGACTGAGTCATCGCTTTATATCTCCACTAGATCGTTACAAAGCAGGTTTAGAATGAGGAGGGGATGGGGGGGAAAAATATAATTATATAAATACTCAGCAGACGTGATTTTGCTGAAAATGTCAGAGTCAATAACTAGTTCCAGCCCGTTTTCAGTTCAACAAGCAAACAAGCGACGTAATCAAAGTCACTTAGCTGGCGGAGGTGGAAAGAAGAATGAAATATTCTACTCGAGTAAAAAGTTCAAAAGTTACTTTTTTTTTTTAAGTGTAGTGTAAAGCAAACTAGTTGCTTTTAAATCGACAATTACAGTGCAATAAAAATATTTATATATAATGAAAATCTTTGTGTCTTGGGTTCTCTGGCAGAAATCGGGGCGTGGTCTAATATGCATTGCTAGCTAGTGTTTCTAAACATCCCAACCCCTTCGGTGATGCTGGAGCAAGAACTGAAGTAGGAACTGTCCGAGACTCCCATCCGTTCTCCAAAGCAACACCCAGACGGTGCGTGTCATTATTTATAAACTGTCCAGATTAGAAGCTTCTTTCTCTCTCCGAAACCTGCTATCATATCTTCCAGACTTCCAAGGCATAAATAAAGCAGCACGAGATCCCAATCTTGGGGGGGGGGTGGAATTACAGTCCTGCCCAACAAATAAGCAAGAGATGCACCACAAAGCTAAGCTGCGCTGTGGCTAAATAGAGATTAGCGAGGACACCGCGATTAGAGGTTTCCAAACTAGCAGAACTTTCCTGGAACCTTCAGTGTGGAGACGCAAGGCGAATCGGCACTCGGCCGTGAAATTACACTTGCAACCAGCTCTCTATCGGACAGGGAAAAAGAGCCGGCGAAGAGTGGCTTTGGCGTCTCACAGTCGCATCTTTTCCGTTCTCGCTCAGCAACCAATAAGATGCCCTGCACGTAATGAAGCCCGGCAAATAAGCACAAGATGTACCACTGGGCGAAATTCGAATTAAAACACAGTTATTAGCGCTTTCGCGAAAGGAAATGAGGTAAGGAACACTTACAGCGAATTGCACTCTGTTTTATCGCGTCTCAGATAGCGAGGAGCCGTTTAGCATTGGTAAGCAGGGCCGAGGACTAGACTACATTCTCTTTATTACATTTATTACCAAGACTGGACTCTGATGCAATTTCTCCAAGCAGCTTGCAAAATTCGGCGGAATTTTTCAAGGTTGGAAACTTTCCTTGGAAATGAATGGGAACAGGGTAGAAAATTGCAGGTTATACATTGACAGGGAAATTAAATTGGTTTCGGGGGAAAGGAAAAAAAAAAAAAAAAAAAATAATATAAAATATATATATATATATATATATATATATATATATATATATATATATATATATATATATATATATATAGTAGAACAATCTTTGTCAAACCAACCGTGTCATTTTTACTTGAATTACTACCCTGCACATTCATCAATCAAATTTATAAAGCAGTTAAAAACAAACTTGGTCGGGCAAAGTGCTATACATAATAGTAAATAGCAAGTAAATGCAACAAATAACAAATTGAATTGGAAAGCACAGGGGAAGAAAATGGGTTTTCAACAGGGATTTGAATTCAGCATGCACACAGCACACTTACTGAAAGGGCTGTGGTAGGGATGTTGCTATCGATTATTATTCCATCGATTAATCGGATAAGAACTATTTTTTCTTTAACAAAGGGCAATTACCTAAATAAGAGTGGTCTCTTAAATCTCTTAAATCTTAAAAAGTAATTTCTTTGTCTTTTTAATTAAATCTGCATTTTATTGTTTAAATCACATATAAATATATCTGTGAAAACCCAGTTAATTGCCATATTACATCAAAATACAAATACATCGTTTAAAAAAAAAAGCCGTGTAAGCTATGGCAAACTACTTGTTTAAACTAATCTAATTAAACTAGTATAATAATGTGGTAATGGTGTCTCCAGAAAAGCTGCTTGAAACTTTTTGAATGTATAGAACCGTATAGAATTAATAGAAGTGGAATGCGTCACGGTTGAAAAAATAGAAATAAAAATACATCGCAGAACAGAAGACGTTTTTTAACTTAATTATAAACATTAGCCGCTCTGTACGTTTTTTTTCCAAAAAGTTCCCTCATATTTTTGTTCTGCAACCTTTTTCTGTTCACAGACCTCCATGATTAGCGGGTGATGCATTAGGAGTAAGGTCCGTGGGAGATCCAGCGTTCCGTGTTTAGTTAAACGGAATAAACTAATCATCGGGACACGTTAATTTGCCTTGATGAATATTTGTAATCAAATTACTTGAGGAATCGTTATAGGCCTAGTCTGTGGTTTTGAGAATACCTGCGTAAATATATTTCAATTTCGTCAATGTATTAAACGCATAATTAACATAACTAAGCTAGTACTATTTCATTAAAAATTTCTGAGGATAGTTTTTTCTACCTTCAATTCAATTAATTTATATCAATTTTAACAATGGACATTGTCTCTTGTTTTGTATAAGCCCTTATTAGCCAAACCGGTGGCACACAAATGTGTTGGCAACTAGCCTTAAATGTTTTAGTTTTTCCAACCCAAACATCGCTAAACTTGAACTTCCCCATAGCTGAAAAATATAAACTATTAAAATAAAAACGATATGACGGTGGTACAATCCGAGAGAGATCCGTGCCAGTTTGAAAGCTGATTGGCCGTTGCATGTTTGTGTCACCAACAAAGCAAACCAACTTAGTTTTGCGGGAGAATTTTTCATCAGCATTAGAGGTAGCGTTACATGGACGTCGGAAAATTAACACCTCGTTAAAATGATTAAAAACCTAAAAGGACAACCGTGTAAAATTTTAAACTTGACTTTTCAGGACCCTGTGGAAACTTAGGTCCTAAAAAAGACCCTCATCACAAAAAAGTCTGAAATTCCTGGTAACCATGATTAATTCCTATAAATTCCCAGTAAGTTTCCCCTCGGGCACTATTTCCCAGAAAAATTCCCCAAATTAAGTTCCAAACACAAGTTTCCAGAAATTTCTCTTTGCAACCCCAACATATCGATTCTGTTCCTTCTCATCACTGGCGTCTAACGTACAGTTAGCATGAGAAGCTAGACTTAAGGCTTTAGGTGCGAGCATCATTATAGCAATTAATGATGCGAAACATTCCAAGGCAGGAAATGATTACAGTGGATAATCTCCTCTTTCACAAATCCCCCGACCCAAAGTAAGTCTCCCTGTTCATTTCCCCGGCCGCAAGGCATCTCTTTCACTGTCCGTCCCAAAAATATACCAGCCAATGAACGTGAAGCCCAACACCTGCTTTCTGTCACGCATGTAAACCAAAGCGCGTGTCATGTTACCGAGCACAGGGCCACGGTCAGAGGCATGCACCATCACACCAGGGGAGGCGTCGTCGTGATTGACGAGGGGTATAAGTGTACCGCCGCACCTACTCTGCCGGAACGGTCGATTATTTTGCGCTCTAGCACTTAGCACTACTCGCGAGCTGCCAAAATCCCTCGGAAAAGAAATGTCGGCAGGCCAGAAGTGGGCCACACGAGAAAGAAAAAGTGTAGGGGCATGTCATCATTTACAAACTGGCTTTAGGTATGAAGTTTGGCAGCTGAACACACATTTCAAAATCCCATACCCGTATATGCAGACGTCCCTAATGATGTTTAAGACCGGATTGAAACTCCGAAATAAATGAACGTCTCCATGCGTTCTGTTCCAACATACGATCCATGTCAGATTCAGTATCCCTGCTGTTTCTCGTGTGTTTCGGTTGAGGACGCCGTACTGCCATGGCAACTGCTGCCTCACAACGAAACAACCAAACCACAGCTGAGCAGATCCGTCCTAGCGTTAATCTTTTGCTGAGAGTCTGCTCCTAACTCCTGGCCATGTTCACACAAATGTGCTATATTTTCCCCCCTCCCCATTTCCGTCCACACAGCGGTTTCAGTCAAGGGAACGTCCTCTAAAGTGGATACATTTGAAAATGTCGGTCTTGCGTCACTGGGTGAGCGGAGAAAACAGAGGCGTTCAAAGAGAAACAGCACTATGAATGCGCAAATATTTTAAAATAGAACTCGGAATAGCCGTATCGAATCGAATTTTTAATATGACGGTCTGTATCTTTCCTCAATGTTAAACTCGGGTTTGCGTTCTTGTCGGGACATCTTTTCCGACAAGCAGCCGGGAGCGGCTGTACCCTTATAACTCGAAATGAAGATTCGGGCGGTCAACAATGATCGCTGTTCCGAGCGGCTGGGTTTGACTTGCGGCAAGTACGAGCGAGGTCGGAAAAAGAAGGACTAGCGCCTGGCGTGAAATCGGAGAGCGCACCAACGAGAAAAAATCAATCTAATGGGGGAAAAAAAAGAAGAAGAAAAATCGAGTGGCAACAGGCAGGAAACCTGAGACAGACACAGACACTGTTGATCAATAGGCAAGATTGATTGTGCCAAGGGCGAGCCTCGTCGTAACAGGCTAAACTGTTAAAATGGTCCCCACGGGGACTCCGGAGGTAGCGCCAGTTACTTGATAACAAGCCTTTGATAAATAAACGCCGCCGTGCATCGCTAACCGAGTAACGGAGAACTTAAAAGGGCCGCCGTGTGACAGCGCATCCAAAAAAGGTCTGGGCGGGTCAGGTTTCACACAGATGTAGACGTAATCCTAGTGCACAGCAGGAGGATGAAAAGAAAAAGTGCTCCGAGACGCCAATGAACACAAACCCTGTGGTATTTTGCATGTTTACATACCATACTAAGGCAGCTCAGCAAACAATACTCTCTCGTTTAGTCTGGTGAGGTTCATATCTGCTGAGAGGGAAAGAAGAATGATTTATGCGCGCGAGAATTATGTGCTGAGGGAATCGGTGTGCGCGATGGCCTCGAGGCAGCCAAGAGGCAGAAATCTGCTCCAACCATAATGGGTATTTGCAACATGTGCATTCAGTGCAGGGGGGGGGGGGGGGGGGGGGGGGGGGGGGGGGGGGGTAGTAGTCGCCTTTTCCAATAACTATAAGGTCACGCCGAGTTGCATACGCCGAGTCTTCTATGATCGATATTGGCTTTGGCGTTGCTTATAATGCAGGAGAATTCGAATTGTAAATGAGCAGGTGAATTATATATGCGTCGAGGAAGGTGCGTGCGGTGGACAAAGTTACAGTCCTGGCTCTCAAAAAATAAAAACAGCCCTTAAGGCACAATTATACACAGGTAGGACCCAAAGTAGGGGGGGATATCGTAAGTCAACACACGGCCGAGCCTACTCAGGAGACTTAAAGAATGGATGGGGTAGTGTATATCATCTATAAAGCAAAACAGAGCAAAATACATTACCGTAGTGCTTAAACTAGACAGTAATTATGCGCCGTTACGTGATGGTGCACCTACAACAGAGCTCCCCAACCTTTTTTTGCGCTTCAATGTCAAACAGTATTTTCACAGACAAGCCTTTAAGATGTGGCGCAGAAGTACGACAAAATGAAATGATACGACCAGTGTAAAAACTGGTACTGACACTGTTCTAGAACATTCCTGGTGATTTGGACTTCAATTTTTCCATGTAGTCAGCATGAGAGGACTTCTAGAGGATGCATTATCTGAATGATGCAACATGATAGCCAAGCTTATTAGCAATTTTGCCTCTAGAAAATTCTCTGATCACTAGGAACGTGTTTGCTATGTCATAGAATGGATGTCAAAACGGATAAAGCGAGACTTTGACAACCAGAGTTTATTTAACATTCTATAGTCACGTTTTGCCTCCAGGATCTTATAATTACTGATACAGATGCCTGGAGGTTCCCATTCCCGAGCCTTTTTCCATGGGCGGTTCATTTTAAACGATACATTTTAGAAGTGAAGCTCTCAACCCTTTGGGCCCGATGAGGAATATCGGCAGAGAAAATCTGTAATGTAGATGTATGAACTTTATCAGAAGCCAGAGTTGCTGCATTGTTTTCTTCGCCCGAAAGGGCAATGAGAAACGAGGTGCTGACAAGATGCTTCACATTCGCTGAGTCATACCTTAATGCCACCCCTCCCGATTAAACAGCAAGGAGTATTTTGAGAGCGGCAAGATCTTCTTGGGTTACTCCTGCCGGCTGCAGGGCGATGCTGAGAACCTGTGACATGCCTGAGAGAGGAGGAAGCCTCTCGCCCACACTTGTGTCGCCGTAAGAAACGTCAACGCCTTTTGGCAGCCTTGCAGCAGGTGCTCCTATTGGCAGACGACCGGCTAATTTTGCGATGCGCAGTTTCACTTTCCGTTCGGAACGGTTTACCGCGCCGGTTCGAGGGCACGGTCTTGGCACAAAAAGGCCATGGAGTGTCCTCTGTGCTTTGGAAAATGTCACCATCTCTAAATCGCATGAGGGAGGCAGGGATTGAAAGAATCGCTGCGCATCTACATCACCACTCACACCCCCCCCCACTCCACCGAACCTGATAAGCATTTGGATGAGATTCTGACCTCGGCCTTTAAGGCCAGCTATGCTGTTGGTGCTGTTCATGGAACATCGCACGTGGAACATCGACTGCGCTGGATCGTTTACGTGTTACATGAGGTGAAGGTCTCGAATCCCCACGCGTCGCGTTTCAGACTGCTGAGTAAACGAGGTCCTGCTTCGCTCACATCCTTCCCCTCCATAAACCGGGCTCGACCGCGCAGCCTGTCCGCTCCCACCGGCGTCCGCGCTCTGGAATGGTCGGGCTCAGAATAGACCGGCGCACATGCTTTAGCCTGCCGTTATTTGGAGGCCTAGCGCAATGGAATCCCGACACCCCGCTCGCTGGGGTGGAAAGCACTCGTTATGGCTAGCACGGGGAAGTCAAAAAGAAGCTATCAGCTGTTCAGGAGAACAAAAGGGCACCGTTGTGGTTAACAATGAGCAACGACGAGGACCCGTTTTGTAATACACCAACAGATGGCAGCACAAGCCTGCATGCACAGTCTCAGGGAGCACCGAGCTTCATAAGACTGTGTGCCAAAACGCATGGTCGCTAATCAGACCCAGTCACAGAAAACATGTGCTCAGTCCTCTTTGTACTGTCTATTACAACACTGAGGTGAAACAGAGAGACATTTTAAGGCTTCCTTACAGATATGGAGAGAGAAATCAATCCATATCACACCCCCCACCCTTCCTTAAGACTTGAAGATAAATAAATAATAAAATAAATAAAAATACACCTTTATAACAGATGGTTAGTTACTTGACCATTGTCAGGGGGATTTCCATTCCTTTTTCGCAACCCTCTGACATTGTGCCGCGATCTTCACATTACACCACTAAACGCAACCTATTCCATTCCTCCTCCCTGAAATTTCCTTCCGAAAGACTCGGACTACGCTTTTTTTTTTTTTTCCCCCGGCGAGGCATCAATCTGATAAGCGGTAAACATTATAAATACTTAAAAATCCATATAGCACAAGATATGCAGCATCTTGCAGTCAATTGCATCATTGGGCAAGAAAATTCTAGCTCTTGGGTACTTCGGAAATTTTTCCCGGGCACTTCAGGCACTTTCCCAAGTAGATGCTGGAGCTTAAATATAGCAAGCAAGAAACCCTAAGGAGCAGTCACGGAAGCCCGGGGAGAAACACCGAGTCATTAAGCAGGATTCGATTGTTTTATTTGAAGTGCATCAGGAGGCTTCAGAAAAAGAAAATAAAAACAAACAAACAAAAACACATTAATAAGCATCTGAATTTCTCATTTCTCATGTCTGGTCTTTTCTATCTTTATTCTATTCCTCGAGACACGTGATCGATGCACCAATCCAACTAAAATCAGCCCTTCGAGGTGTCTTACGGAAGAAAAAAAAAATCCCTGCATGCCTACACCATTCTGACACCTAACTAGCGCGTACCAGCGCTTGTACACGCAACCCCGGTCTCTATGCGAGCTCGGAGAACACAACGGCGCGTCAAACTAACAAAAGAGTGTACAAATAAGTCGCAGCGGCGTGCACACTTGACAAGCCCTGTTTATTTAGACACGGCCGCGTGCAAATAAATAAATAAGTAAATAAACAGGTTTAAAGGAATGTGAATTGTAAATAGCTATGAAAGAATATGATCAAAGAAGTCAGGGGGCTTGAGTTCCGGGTGAGGATGGACATTAAGAGTGATCGGACAAGAATTCATTTATTAAAGTATGAAAAGAACTGCGTTTGTGTGTGTAAATACATGTATATAGCCATAGTGCACACACACACACAAACTCCCTATGCAGTTCTTTTCATACTTTAATAAATACCGTAAATTCTGTTAAAGCTTTTGAATATCTCCCATTGCGCTGCTCAATCCATCATCCGAAAATGAAAAGGGTACGGCACAACTGCAAACCTCCACCTAAACTGACAGGCCAGGCAAAGAGAGCATTGATCCAGCCAGAAAGTCCATGGTAACACTACAGGAGCTGAAGAGAACCACATCTTAGGTGGGAGAGTCTGTCCACATTGGTGGTACTCCACCAATCTTACTATTATGGAAGTAAACCATTGTTCACACACACACACAAAAAAAAGAATATCGTTTGCCGCAGGGGCACAGCAAACATGTAGAAGTAGTATGAAAATGTAACATACAAAACAGCCTGAACACGCCATCCCCACTTTGGAATATGGTGGTGGCAGAATCATGCTGTGGGGATGCTTTTCTTCAGCAGGGAAGCTGGTCAGAGTTGATAAATACAGGGCAATCCTGGAAGAAAACCTATTAGAGGCTACAAAGGACTTGAGACTGGGTCGGAGGTTCACCTTCCAGCAGGACAACGACCCTAAACATACAGCCAGAACAACAATGCAATGGTTCAGATCAAATCATATTCATTTGTTAGAGTCAAAGTCCAGACCTAAATCCTATTGAGAATCTTTGGCAACACTTGAATACTGATGTCACAGACGTTCTCCGTCCAATCGGATTCACCAGAATGAGCAAAGATCTGTGTCTCTGGATGTGCAAAGCCGCTAGGGGCGTAACCTGAAAGACTTGCAGCTGTAATTGCAGTGAAAGGCGGTTCGATAAAGTATTGACTCAAGGGGGATGAACACACATGCACTCCACACTTTCACATAGCTATCATAAAAATCCTACATTGTAATCAACTGGGGCATAATTATTTGATAAATAACTTTCATTTAGTCAGGAACAGCAATCCATACTCAAATCCAAATAGTCAGTGGAATTCCTGAAGCTCATATCATTTGCCACAAATCAAACATTAACAAGCCACATGTTTACATTAGCGATAAACATGTAAACGCTAATATTTTATTAATAATAATAATAATAATAATAATAATAATATAAGCATGATAAACGATTAATTAATTTTTTTTTTTAATCCTATCACAACAAAGTAAAGAAAAAAATGATAAAGAGTAAAATAAGGTACTAAATAAAATATCGCTCAGATTAACAATTTACCCCCCAAAAAATCAGTATGAAAAAAGCTGATTAAAAATAAGGACCAATTACAGAAAAGGAGATATTTAATATAATCTAATAATAATAATAATAATAAAAATATACAACCACATATGATACACATTTTCCTATTTTTTGCTACTTTTGGCATGTAGCGTCTGGAATAATTAACTCGGCATTAGAGGGTGTAAAGTCATAATTACGTAACTGCTGTGTGAAACGAAGCAGTGTGTAATTTAGGATCACAGATGATGACTAGGAAGAAATATGTATGCAAATTTCAATGTCATTACCGACTACTAAGCCAGTAATTACATACATGAGTGCAGGTTTGCTCGGAGCGTGACTGCTGTGCATTCCTAAAAAGCTTCCATTTGGATTTCACCTGCTACATGGGGCAGGATTAGTGGAAAGGGTGCAGGGGTGGGGGTCTGAAGGTGCATATGGTAACTGTGCCTGGGGCATAGCTGAGCTGGGCAGGACAGTATCGTTTTACCCGAACAGCATGACAGTGTAGGGTGGGAGAGGAAACCAATATGGCCAACGTTGTTAAACCTGTTGCCCGATCGAGGAACAGTTTTGGGCATATTCTAAATTTGAAGGCAGACGAGTGTGGAAAAGCCGAACAGCGCGCTAGCCGTTGAAGTGAGATATCTGTATTAGATTTGCTTGACTTCATAGTTCTAATCCGAAGACCATTTATTCCTCTCAGTATTTCCAGCTTTCTGGAAATATCCTTTTTTTTCCCCCACTGGACCTCTTAGACGAAAAGTGCGCGGAAATTCAATAAACCTTTCGCCCAGTGAATAAAGTGAAGGTCACATGCTGTCAAATTTGTCTCAGTCAAATTTGTTCTTAATAGAATCGACTTTATCTTAACCGATAAAGTACCTCCGGAAATAACGAGGCCTACGTGAGTTAGGAACAATTATTGGTAAGATAATGCTGAATCTTGTGCTTCCTAACTAAATATAGATTCGGGTCATAAATATTTGGGGGCAGGTGTGAGATATGGAATTATATCTTCTAACTTGATTCCCCCACCCTCCCCTCTCGTCCCCAAGTCATTTTTCAAGACCAAGGAGGTTGAACAATTCGGACCATCCTTTGCCACTTGGTTCCAAAGTTCTGGAAAATGGTCTAATTTATTCACTAGTGATCAGTGCTCATCTCAAACTAGAGGCGAAATGATGTCAAGGTCAAGCTTGACAAATGAGTCTCTTTGATTTGCCGCTAGATTGACGGCTATTTGGTGTCTAAAGCCGTTTTCAAACCAGAGGATCTGCTTTTTAGCTCTTTTCAAAATGGTGGGAGCTGGGAGATTAACAGCTATAAATTAATTCACGTTTACGGTTTATGTCGATGTTGAAAAGCCATTTTACAATTTCACTCAGGTTTGACTCAATGTGCTTCCGTAGTTCTCCGCCTCCCACTTGAGAGACAGGAAATATAACATGGCGGCACGCTCTGACAAAGAGCTCGTTTCCAAGAGCGGCGCGGTTTCAACAAGCCAAAGCCCCCGCGGTACAATTTGTCTGAAGTTTGTGGCAACTAAAGGTGGCAGCACGACTAATTTATTCCAGCACTTCAATCAGAACTACGTTGTTGAATGGGGAGGTGTGTGGTGCAAGTTAAACGTCATTGGCAGCCCCAAAACACCAACTAAAAACAGGGTTAAAAATAAATAAATAAATAAATAAATAGGAGACATTTTCCCACTGTCTCCAAAACTGAAACTGAAAATGTCATTTTGTCTCACACAATTTTATTTTATAGGGCATATCGCCCACCTCTACGTCAAAGCAATCGTGTCGAGTAACGTGATTGGTCCAGATCATGTTACTTTCCGTTTTAGGTTTCGGTTGAGGGAATGACCGCCGTATATGGTACTGGTTCCTATTCAAATGCAATTGAACAAGTGATACGCTGTCAGGGCTTGCGTCGAAATAAGCCTATAATCAGACCTGGGTACGGAGCAGAGTCCGTCGTGTCCTAATTCTCCCTAAAATCCAAGACGTGACCGAAAATGGCGCCGAACTTGGGAAAGAATCAAACGAATAGTCTTTGAGAAAACCTCTGCACCGGTGTGTATTTTTGTTCCAGGCTGTGAGCGAGACAAGAACGTCTCCTTTAAGCTCAGTGGATTCTGAGGAATGAACTTGTGGTGCAGAAGCTCTGGGGGATACCACTTCTATTGGCCCACAGAGGCCGGGAGAAATCCAAACTATTCCATTCAGTGGAGCCAGCTGCTGCCTGTGAAGTTAGTCAACACTTTCATGGTAGTCTGAAAGGAAGCTCCCTTAAGGGGTGGAGAGAAAAAAAAATATCATCTTGTATGTAAGTGCAAGCCAACAGCAGGGGAAAGTCTGGAGAAGGCACCAAAGACGTAATCCAACTGGAGACTCTTGCATCTCGGTCCGTGCCTGGTTTGAGACGGCAAGAACAAAGCCGAGCGAAGGAGAAACTCGGGTTTTGAACATGAGCTAAACTAGAGAATAAAAGACAAAGATAGAGCTTTTTTTCCCCCCTTCCTCAAGGTTTTCACTGAAGTCATATCTTGAATTTTAAGTATGTCTACAGTGGGACTAGACAGAAAGGACATTTTAGAATATTGTGCCCTCCCTCTGTGTGAAAAGCAGCAGGGTTCGACGTTCTGAATTCCAGCGCACTGGGAGCTTCACGTTGAAGAACAAGCGCTCCAGAAATCCTTCTTCAACGCTGTGGTTCTGGTTTTAACTTCAGGGTTCGGGGTGTGCGTTTTTGTGCTTTCTTATTTGTATAAAATGAACATACATAATATATAATTAATATTGAAAATGAATTAACAGCAGTTTGCTTCAGCTTAAGAATGAAACTTTATAGGATGTGTACTTGGGACATGAGGAACTACAAGTCAGATTCATATTTTTTCAGTCAATGTTGACAAAAATGCTTAAATGAATCAGGTAATAGCCAGACGTTCATATGCAGTGTGACCAACTGTAGTCTCAAAACATGCCACAGATTTATATACAACACACTTCAGGTTTGTAATTCAAGGCCAGCATGTACAAACAGACACAACATATTAATGTTGGCAAAAATATTCACATTTTGATAAACATCGATATTGAAATGCCCTACCGATAATAATTTCCCGGCGTATCAATATACCAATAATAGCTGCGCTTTCTTTTTTATTATTATTTTTTAGCCAAGCTGTCACTTTCACGTCTCTCCAAAGGCGCGTTGACAAACAGAGCGCGTGACCGAAGTGCCGGTCTCGTCTCATTCGCTCTGGTTAAATAGCACAAGAGCTAATGGAAAGATGGCGAGTGCGACCGGCTTTGGTTCGAAACGACACAGCAGGTGTGCTATCTGGATATATTTTGGATATGAAGCATGAATATGAACATGGTCAATTCCAAATGTACATGGAAAGCCGAAGGACACAACAAGCCAATATGCGAGTGTTGCTTCGCAGCAGTGCTCAGAAAAGCTAGTTGGCGGTGTTGGAGCTGATAAAAGTTGAAAAACAGTGACTTGTAGTCAAATTTAGTGCCGTCTCGCTTTATCACAGTAATTCTTAAAGTAAATATAATCTGACAGAGAAATCTTATTTAACTTCATTCCAAAAAAATATTACTTTTATTCTGCAATTTGTCTTCAAACATAGATTTACCCCTTAATATTGTGGTAGTTTTTTTTCTGTGTGGTATCGAAAATGGTATCAAAGTTAGCAATGCCAGTATTGTGACGACACTAAACATACAATTACACTTTTTCCCGGAATAACTTTGCTCATATCTGTCTGTAGATTACCTTCTAATATAATTAAATCATCTTTGTTCATCTTTTATTGAATACTTTCCTGACAAGCCGAAATAGTGAATACCAGTAGCAGATTTTTCTCGTTCTTATTGGCAAGTGGAATAAAACTGGTCAATCTGCATCAGTTCAACAGAAAGCATATATACACACACACACACACACACCTATATATCTATCTATCTCCATCTCTCTCTCTCTCTCTCTCTCTCTCTCTCTCTCTCTATATATATATATATATATATATATATATATATATATATATATATATATATATATATATATATATATATATACACACACACACACACACACACACACACACACACACACACACACACACACACACACACACACTTATCTTTGTGCAGGCTTCACAAAATCAAATTTAAGACCTTCTTACGGCCATTAAGTAATTGAATGAAATTTAAGACCTATATCATGACACAGAAAAACACAGACACAAATGCGTTGTTAGTAAATGGCCTTAACCGAGCCCTAAATTCATATTTTCCAATCAGAGTTTCACTAAACCGGCACTTCCTCTAATTATTATCATTAAAACTGAGTTGATTAAATTGAGTTAAGTAAGAGTCGAGTAACAAAAATGATCATAGGAACATTAGCCATAACAATTTGCATTTTTTTTACTCAAGTGAAAGTCCAAAGGGAGCACTTTTACTGGAGTCCTATTTTACAGAGTGTATCTCTACTTTAACGCGGGTAGATGGTGCGCGTGCTTCGTCCACCACTTATTAGACATTATTTGGCGTACGCACTTCCTATAAGACGCTCCATTTCCACCCAAACTGTCAACTCTGAAACGAACCACAATGGCAGAAGCGCGGTATGGAAATAGGATGGACTGGAGAACTCCCCGAGTACCACGTTCTTATTTTTATTTTTGTTTGTCAGTGATGTGTGGCCTCGGTGCACCTTTCAAAACTATATAAAGCTCGTTCAAATAATCCCGGAGGACGCTAGAGATTCATGGAAAGGGCATGATCGAGCTGTCTGACAAACAACTGTCGACTTTTTCGCTCGCTTTCAACACCGAAAACAACCGGTGGTCGAGCCGTCGAGGTTACGATATAGCGACAAATGAGCTACGTACAAACTTTATCAGCTTTATTGGCGTCTTATAGATCCGCGCATTTTGCGCTGTGCATACCACGCCTAAAAATAGAGCCTTCCTTTTTAAGGTCATCCGTTTGCATCTTAGATGCGTCTAAACGAGGATCGGTGCGCGTGACGACTAATCGGTGCTAGCATGCGCGCTGTAAAAGCAATACATCAGGACAGAAGAGACACAGGAACCTGTTCAGCCGTGTACGGGCCTCGTTAGAGCAGCCGGCTCTGATGCGACGCAGACATCCGACTTGGCCGGACTGTCTGCGATCGACTTTGGAAGTGCCATTAAAAATGACAGCAGTGTAGCACATGGTGACAACTTATAACACGCTGCTATATTCAGTCTGCTGCCTCCGCCAGACCAATTGCCGTCATTGCTCACGACAAGGACAGGAAAACCGGAGGCGGAAGGCATGAATCATAATTCTAGAAATATGAACTCCTGATGGTTTAGTGTCAGGTACTTCATTTGTATCGCATCGAGCGGTTTTATTTATTTATTTATTTATTTATTTATTTGGTGGAACAAAACATCAGTTGATTAGAAGTACGATGATGATGAAAAGTCACAAAGAAACGCTATAGAGTTCAAACGGGTATCAAGCTGCAAGCAGTTTAGTGCTCACCGTTAATCTAATAAATAAAGCGGACCCGGGCACACGAGCCATTTCAGTGAAGGACGCACGTCAATCTTTGGGAATGCAATCGACAAAATGGCTGCCACCGTGACCTAACCAGGACACCGCCCAATCCAAAAAAAAAAAAACCCCAACTCACCCGTCTGCGACAGAAAGGCAGGCCCTGAGTGATGATATTAATGCTGAATATCTTCATCACTTTCTGTGAAGGCTCCTTGGCCACTTCCTTGGGGTCCAAAAGCTCTAAAGTGAGGCTCTCGGGTGGAGCGTGTGGAGCCTTTTCCTTCGGCAAGGATTTGGGCATCTTCTTCTTGTTATTGCTGACGGATGAAAAGCACGGGATGGGGCAATGCCGGAGCATCGCCAGGTAGTCCAGGGAACTAGTAAGTCATTTCCCGAAGGGGAGAAAGAAAAGTCGTTTGTCTTTATCTTGTAACGAGGTTTGGATGGTAATGCAGAGCTCGAGAACTTCCTGGGTCTTCTTGAGCAACCCGAGAACTGTCCCGAACACACTATGGCGAATCAAAAAAAACGTTAAGGATCACGCCGACTAACGTAAAGACCTGGCTGCTCTGTATGTCCACAGCAAGCTCGAGTGGCCAGCTCTCAGCCCCCTTTAAAATATCCCCTGCGGCGTGATGTAAGCAGTGATCCTGGCAGCTGCTCTTCTTACCACCCCACCCCACCCCGGGAATTCGGTCACTTGGTTACTGCCCCAACTAGAGTCTGACCAATAGCAAAGAATCCAGTGCGCCGCTTATTTGGCCCTAGACATCAATTGTCCAAAAGAGCTTCCTGTTTGAACACACCGAACGCGGTAGTAACGATACAACCACCATGTGCCAAAGATCGCCAAATCCAGACCAAGGTTCAAGGTTAATCGACATGCCAAATGACAACAGTGTCCTTGTTTGATGCGACACAGTTGTCATTTGGCATCTCGAATAATCTTTTGTGCTTAATATCAAAGTGAACGGTCCGACTGGTTATTGGATAACAGTGCGCATTGTCGTCGTGCCGGAAATAAGATTTCAAATTGAATGTATGGGGGTTTGACATTTGTATTACCAATATGAGGTCTTATGTGCGTGTGTGTGTAAATATTTATATATATACACATACACACACACACACAATATATAGATATATATATATATATATATATATATATATATATATATAGATATATATATATATATATATATATATATATATAGAGAGAGATGGGGGGGGAGAGAGAGAGAGAGAGAAGAGGGGAGAGAGAGAGAGAGAGAGAGAGAGAGAGAGAGAGAGAGAGAGAGAGAGAGAGAGAGAGAGGGATGGATGGATGGATAGACACCCTCACAGGTTTATCTTTTTTTTGGAAGAATATAAACAATATATCCACCACACACTCCTAACCTTTTTTAAGACTCTAATATCAACACACACACACACACACACACACACACACACACACACACACCAGAAAACAGAATTAGTCAGCATGTTTCGAATGAAAAGTTGAACAATTGTGAACAAAACGCACCCTCGAATCCACCACAGGGAAACAAATATCACACTGTAAACTGACAAAACAACATTCATGCTCCCATATGGCGTGTTATCCAAACACTGCCTACGGCCCTGATGACTTCGACTCCTTCCCTACTTCCATTTCCAGCTCATGACTCAGATCACTGACTCACCAGTTTAGCACCAGGAGACTTTAACCACACCATCACCCGAGTTCATTCCCATTCATTCCTTTTAGGCAGATCGCTGCCGTATAGGGATCGGATAAATAACTGCAAGGCGGACAAGAAAATGTAAAATATCCCATGCAATCATGTAGAACCAAGAACAAAAAAAATCGATTTCACATCATGAAGCTGTTCCTGGTTTGGAAAGCATCCAAAAGAAGCCCCTGGGGGGGGTTACCCCCTCCAAAAGATATTTCACCAGCTGACAAATCAAGATGCTACAACTCTCATGGTGGGTGGTACTCAAGTCAGGCTAAATTTAAACCTCAGTGACTCAGCTGCGAACGAATAAAAAAGCTCGACGCAGGCCGAAGTCTAATCTAGATAAAATACTATTTCATTTCTCTTTTACACTTCTGCTAATCCACACAGCATTAGTTCTCTGGAAAGACTCTTCCAAAATCTACTGGCAGTAATACAAGTCTGAAGTGTATTACTGTATTTTATTACATCACTGTAACAAGATGGAACCGTTAGCCTGTTATGCTAGCTCATGACTTAGCATGTGTAGCATGCCAAGTCATGAATGCTAATCTCCTTATTACGATAGCAGTTAGCATGTTCAGATGTTCACCAGGATGGATGATCCATACAGTATTCAAGTTTTCATTTTTTTTTTCCATCGTGAGGTACTTTTCACGTCACCACAGTCATACAGAGTGATTGTGATAATATGATCCAAGCCCAGTCACATGTCCAGTCACATTCATTTTAACCTGATGATAAAAGCACGTCTGGACTTGACTTTGCTCTCGGTGTCTCCCACAAGGCAACTCTGTTTCTCCGACGTGTAAAAGGTCTGAATTAGAATTAGTCAAATTTCATGTCCGGTAAGAGTTGACGTTTTCTGACAGCGGGACAAAACGTACATGTGGCATTTATTACGTGACATAAAATGTCATGAGCTTCCTCCAAATCCCTACAATTACCGGTCGCCTTTATTCCGGCATGTACTTTTGCATTACTTGTAGATTACTCTGAATAAAATAAAAAAGTAGAAGAAGAAAAAAAACCAGTTTGGATTTAGGGGGGGAAGAAACGCACTAATGGTCAAGGCGCCACATGGCTCAGCTCAGGCTTAGTCGAGCAATGACATTTGGAAGCATGCTCATTTTAGAGCTCCTGTGTGAGCTCTGCTGTTAATCTCCCGACACTGAAGTATGCGCCTTATGTTCAGAACACGGATCTGTGACACTAACCATCACTAATGGAAGGAAATTTGAAAAATGGCAGTAGTTTAATAAGGGGGGAAGAGTAAACAAATTACCGAATAAATTCATACACATTCGGCGGGAACTAGAGATAATATATTAATATTAACTTTTAGCTATCTAATATTTATCAATTTATTATTAAGCTCTTATATAATATATATATATATATATATATATATATATATATATATATATATATATATATATATATATATATATATATATATATATATAGGGTGTAACAATAGTTAGCCACTTGGCCACAATTAGCCACTTCCTGTTTAGTAGCTAACACTAGCTATTGATTCTTTAGTGCCTTCCTGCAGTTACACTATGCGAACTCTAGTTTATGTTTACACCCCCGGCCCCCTGAAAGTTTAATAATAATACTAATTTAAAAAATACAATCAATGTGCAAGGTGGAGACTAGATAAGCCTTCGGACCAACCGCACAATACATACACAATACCGCTCAATGATTCTCCAAGTAGCTAACTATTAAACCATTGATATCATTAATACAGGCTAAGTGATTTTTTTTTTAGTTTAATAATTATAGAAAAACTTATATAATTAATAAATGTCAACATGAAACAAATGACATGTTTCAGTGATTCGCCTCTAGAGGTCACGCTTGCATAATGACTTTAGGAAATTTAAAAAATGACTTTTTTTAATGACTTTTAAAAAATCCTTTAGCATTTACAGCATTTGGCAGATGGCCTTATCCACAGCGACATACAACTGAGCAATTGAGTGTGAGCACTAAGGGTCTTGCTCAAGGGCCCAACGTCCAGTCCAGAGCCCAACGCCTTACCGCCTCCCCATACGTGGTGGCGGAAATCATGAATGGGTTTGACATCTAGCAAGATCCGCGCTCAAGGGCCTGGTGCTCGCGTCTTAGTTGTGCTGAGATTTAAACTCATGACCTTCATGATGAGAAATTCAGGATCTTAACAGCCCAGATTTTGCCTGCACGATGTTACACTGCATTGCTTTGTAACGCAACACACACACACAAAAAAACTCTCATATGTGTATTACAGACAGATTCATTACAGAGCGCAATCAGATATCCGTGCAAACACGTGGTGCAACACACACACACATTATACATTTAATTTCACTGTATAATAATGGCAACACACACACACACACACTAAAGCGAGTTAATAGGACATTTGTGTGTGCTAAGTCATTTGCTGCCTCAAGGATATTACATCAGCGTGTGTACACACACGCGCGCACGCACAAACACCACACACACACACACACACACACACACACACACACACACACACACACACAGCACTGCGTCCTTGTGGACTGCTGTGGGAGGAAAACGTGTTTAAAATTTCAGGTGAATATGAATCATTTATGCACATGCTGCTTCAGAGAGAAATCTTTACACGGATGCACAAAGAGCTCGGATCGTGTGCGTGTTCACACACACACACACACACACACACACACACACACACCGCGTAAATCTGACATCCAAGTCTCCTCACATCCACAACACAACTCACCACACCTCGTCGTCCTTCAGAGGAACGGGGAATTATAGCAGCCCGTTGTGCTGAACCTGTGCGCCTGGTGACGTGTAGGCGATGGAGGGAATTGGGATATGACTGACCCTGCTGCTTTTGACCCCCCTTCCCCCCACACACACACACACACCTAAATAAAATACTCCAATACATAAATCAAAAGTGTGTGTGTGATGCTTTCAGCTATTTCATAAAGCCCAAGGACATTGATGCGGGGTGAACACACAGACAGTACACGAGTCACACTTGTACACTGACCTCAGATCAGCATTTTATTTTCCCCTCAACAAATTCTGATTCAGATGTGTGATAAGATTGGACAGAGGACAGAGACCTTCCATCTCTCTCTCTGTGTGTGTGTGTGTGTGTGTGTGTGTGTGGGCCCATGTTACAGCACAGATGACAAAACAGCTGATTAACAAATAATCCTGAGACCACTCTAGCACAGCTGCACCAGACAGGTTTGCTTTGAAACACAGATCTCAGGTCAGTTGTTTTCTCTCTCACACACACAGACTCACACACACACACACACACACACACACACACACACACACACACACACCTCTCACGTAACAAATCTGAAATGTCATGGTTCCAGCCATCCGCACAGTGCAGTAAGTCCAAACAGTGAAAACCAAGAACGCTTCTGCCATCTAGTGTCTGCAAGTGAAACTGCATTAAAACAACAAGGCTGTGTAGCAAACCTCACACTACTCTATAAAGTGCTAAAATAAACACACCATCTACGGTTAAAAAAAAAAAAAAACAATAAAATAAAATACATAAATCTTACAATGTAATTATAAACGAGCACCGTCTTTCAATAAAATTTGAATTTGAATTTGAATTTGAATTTGAATTTGAATTTATTATCTTTACTTGCTTAAGTGCAAAATTTGGACTGGACCGATCCCATTCTGCGCTTTCTTATTTTCTAGATGGCTCCCTGTGGATAGAACACACTCCTAGATGACACACGCATGGTTTGGGACACAAATAACCCTTTTCTTTACTTCCTATAACTTGTATATACACTTCCAAACACTTTGTTCCTGCAAAAAGGTGTATTAATGTGATATTTCATTTCTGTCCCGCTCCAGCCAGCAAAAACCATCTTTCTTTGGCTTGTTTTTTTTTTGTTACTTATTTTTTTTAAGTTTCAGTTTTTTAAAAAAAAGGCCGCAAGTTTGCTACCCATTTGAATAGAAATGTACGAGAAACGGAAGGAGGCTTGATATGGCCGCTCTGTAAACTTCATGCGTTTCGAATTTCGCAATAAAATGTGAATTTGTCTTAAAAAAAAAAAAAAAAAAAAAAAAGGGAGACCTGGATTACTCTCAATCTTTTATATAAAAAAAAGTGCTTTTCATCTGATTAATAGACGGAACAATCGTAAACATACACAATTACTAAAATAATCCACTGCAACAGCCCTAATATAAATCTAACTTTGAACCGAATGCAACCGGAAGCCGCAGATTCTCAGCAACGCGATGAGGACTCTCATAATGCGCCGATCGCCGTTCAGAACCGTGATTCACCTGCATCCTCCTGCTCATTTGCTCTCTGCTGTATCCCCATGGCAATGAAAGAATGGGAGTTGCATAGCAACCGTTTCCACAGCTACAGTAAAATAAGGAAGTGCTGATGCAGAAAGACGGCATTAACAAATGACTAATATGATGATGGTTTTTTTAGTACTGCTTGGGCTTTTCATAAAGGAGAGAAAACTACACACACACGGACGGCCAGAAATGTGATTTTGTTTGCGTCACACACACTCTATTAGAAAGTGGTGACTCGGCATGATGGGCAGAGACGACAGAAATTGGAGATTGTTTAGGTAGCGCTACATTTTTCCCTTCACTCGTTCCAGCATGACGACGCACCCGTGGCACCAAGCCGGCTCCATCCAGACACATTTAATAAGGGTTGGGCTGGAAGATCTCCTGCTATATAAAGCTATAAGCTGCATGAAACGCCTCTGGGATGAGTGTGAACGATGACTGCACCCTGATCTCCCATACACTAGTACTACCAGTACAAAACCTCCACAAGAGCACTGTAGAGGGCACATCTTGCCTAGAGCTTTTAAAAAATAAACAAACAAATAAACAAACAAATCTCATCACCAGGTGAAGATGTAACAGCACTGGAAAAACGCTCGAATAAGTGACTGTCTTTTTTTTTTTTTTTTTACACGAGGTTTACTGCGGGTTTTCTCCTTTTATGATTGCGTTGTGATTATCCTGCTTCATGCATCGGCAGCACATCAGCGGAACAGCAAGAGGCGGAATTCTGCTGAGTGTTATTTGAGAAATTCACGGCACAAGCGTGCTTCGGGTTCTACCATTGTCGTTATGACCCGAAGCGGCTTATTTTATGAGAATCGTAACTGGCAGATTACGAAGAAAGCACTTTTTTTTTTATTTTAGACATTATAAAATTAAATGAACATATAATTAATCACTAATTAATATTTTTTTTCCTCTACTTTTTGCAGCTCCAATGCAAAGCAAAAGGAAAAACCAGAGAAACTGAATATGTTATTACACCGAATGTCCACTAGGGAGAAGCAAAGTCTACAAAACAGACGCACTCATCTCACAGCATGTCAACAGAGTAATGCGAATTACAGACAGAACATAAATACCAAAGTGCATCGTCATAATGCATCCAAACAAACCTAAAGCCGGACAATGAAGCTTATGAAGAGTTTAAACAGGGGGAAATAACACAGTTATGCTAACAACCTTCCAAAATATAGACAAAGCAGGAAGGAGTGTATTAAACATAGAAATACTCGGCCGTGTATCCAAATGAGTGTTTTGGCCGTGTCTAGTGTTTAACAGTGTAAATAGCTCAGACTACATGAAATTAGATCAGACCCTTTAAGTCCAAACAAACAGCTGTAAATGGCCTGGGCTTGTTCGCGCATAAAAAGCCTGAAAACCACCCGAAAACATCGTCAAGGCTCGAAGTGTAAATGTTCATTTAAAGGACAAAAGGATTCTACACAAATGTGACAGGCGGCGGCCATATTGTTTGTCGAAAGTACACCAATTCCTCATATCATGGGCATTTCGGCCCCGCCCACTCGCTTCCTATTGGACACCTAATCCCAAAATGTGTCATTAAAGTGTGTGTAGCTGAAGACACGCTATTGTAAAATGCTAAGAATAAAACGTGTTGGAAGTAGAAAGGTTCGAATGGCGCGTCTCACCTGATGCGTGTGCTTAGATGAAGATGAGCTTTGGTTCTGTCGTCCTGGTTGGACGTCGGAATTATCGTTCGGATCCGACACTCCGGTTTTGACTGAAGAAGGGTGTAGTCCCGTCTCGCCGTCCTCGTCCTCCTCGGCTTCCTCGTCCTCCTCCCGCGCGCTGTCCTCCGACGCTTCGAACTCGTCGCTTTCCTGGTCCATCTCTTCCTCGTCCTCTCGCTCGCCATCCTCCTCGTCTTCCTCCGAGCGCGGCCCCGTCCGTACCAGTCCGTCTCCTCCGTCGTCATCGCCGCGGTTGTTGTTCTCCTCCTCGTCCTCGTCGTCGTTCCGCCGCCTCCGCCGCCGCCGCCGCTGCTCCTGCTCCCACAACCACTGCACAGCTTTTTCTCCTCCGTTCACCTCCTCCCTCCTGCCTTCTTCTTCTTCCGCCGCCTGGTTCCGGCTCCCGGACTCCCTCCCCGAAGGCCAGGGCTCCTCTTCCGCCTCTCCGGAATGCTCTCGCTCCTCCTCTTCGTCCTCCTCCTCGTCATCCTCCTCTCCTCGCTCTCTCCTCCGGTGCTGAGGTTCTCGCTCGCGGTTCATGTGTCCGGGTTCAGGCTCTGGCTCCGGAGCGGGTTCGGGAACCAGCAGGTCCTGGTTCATTTCCAAAAGCCAGCTTGCTACTTTCTGAACCTTCGCTAGGCTGCCTGAGGAGGACAACGACTTGCCGGCATTCTGCGAGAGAGAAGGGGACGAGGGAACGGGACGGGAGAGAGAAGAGAAGGACGGCGCAAGAGACGAGCAGGGAGGAAAAAAACAGAAGGACAACGGAAGCCAAAGGAAGAGCGAGGAAACAACAACAGGCATGGGAATGAAAGAAAGAAAGAACAGAAGAAAACACCAAAGTAATAAAAAGATAAAATGTGAGGGAAAATGTAAGTGGAAGAAGGTTTTAATAAAGTGGAATGGAAAGGCGGGGGGGCGAAAGAAGTAAATAAAAGAAATCAAAAGCAAAAAATAAATAAAAGAAGGCAAAGAATGAGACACAACCAAGGATGGAGGGAGGGGGGGGAAAAGTTACAAGGGAGAGACGGAAAAGGAAGAAAGGACAAAAAAAAGATATGAAAGGAGGTATAAAGGTAGAAGGAAAGCAAAAAGTGTAGAATTAGAGGGCAAAAACAAAGGATACGATGAAAAAAGAGACAGGTGAAGACAAACAGAAGGGGTGGTAAAGAGGAGTAAAAGGAGCAACATGTAAGGAAGAGAATGTGTGAGAAAATGACAGAAAATTGGGGGGGAGAAGGTACACAAGTGGGAAAGAAAAAAAAAGATGGGGAGGGGAGAGAGAGAGAGGAGAAGAAACATGGTTATTAGTTTCTCTGTCAGTTCGTGTGTGTGTGTGTGTGTGTGTGTGTGTGTGTGTGTGTGTGTGTGTGTGTGGAAAGTGAAAATAAACTCATGTTTTATTCATGCTCCCAAATAAAACAATGAACATCAGCATTAATGCTGCGAGAGACACGATATGAGTGTCTCGGATTATAAACTCTAGTGCGCTGAGCTACACAGTGCAAATAACTGCATGAGAGAGAGAGAGAGAGAGAGAGAGAGAGAGAGTGTGAGAGAGAGTAGAGAGAGAGAGAGAGATGAGAGAAAGAGAGAGGGGAAGAGAGAGAGAGAGAGGGAGAGAGAGAGAGAGAGAGAGAGAGAGAGAGAGAGAGAGAGAGAGAGAGAGAGAGAGAGAGAGAGACGCACTCGCACGTTTGATGATTTGAACTGAAATTTCCTAGAAAAGTCTGGAGAATATTCCTTTCAGAAAGGACCACACACACACACACACACACACACACACACACACACACACAGGTGTGAATACATTTTATAATAATCCAAAAAAATCAGCTCTCTGATAAACAAATAATTTGGTTAAAAATAGCGGGAAAAAATTGTGAATAAAAAAATGTTTTTTTTACTGTCTCGTTGTTTACTCGATTTCATGTTAACAACAGAGTCTAAACTTGGTCCTCATGAACCGTTTAAAAATAAAATGAACGGCTCAAAATAAACAGTCAGCACGGCAGATATATACGCCAACACGTCTACTCCACCTGACGCCCCCAAGTCAACCCTCCCGTGTGTAGTTGTAATGTTTACAGACAAACTGTTTTTCTTCCGCCAGTCAGCAGAGGGCGCTTCAACACTCCGTTACACTTCACTCCATAGAACCGCAGTGATGTTTCACTGAGAACATGATGAAGAAACTTCTTCCAAAATATGAGCGCCACCAAAATATCATGAACATGATCACTGTAATCATCTCCAACCGCGCCAGCAGCCAAACTCCAGAATAACCAATATTATCTACAGAACCACTGCCAGATCTATTTACCAACATGCTCAAGTAGTAACACTAACAACACGATCACAATCAGCAACTTCTAAAGCCTTCTAGAGGCCGCCCCCCATCAATAATCCCCAATCAGCCGAACCAATCAACAGTAAAACAGGACCAACAAACAAAAACAGAACAACCTTTAAGAAAATCCACCGATAAAAGGATCACCCAAAAGCGCACTAGTAAAACACTGAACACAGACAGACGGATAGACAGACAGATATACGGATAGACAGATAGATAGACGGATCGACAGCCCCTGGAAAACACAAACCAAACTCCCCCGGCCCCACCCAAAAAATAAATAAAAAAACAAAAATAATAAACAGTAGCTTCAGGAAAACAGCATCTAAAAAAATAATACAAAAAACTCCACCAGCTTCTGGAGAACACAACCCCCCAAAAATAAGTAAATCAAACACTGGCTTCAGGAAAACACCACGCAAAAAAGGAAAAACTTTTAGGGGAAAAAGCAAACAAACAAACAAACAAACAACCATCAGGAATTCAGAAAAACACCACCAAAGCAACCAGCAACAAAAGGAAAACACCACAAAAAAGAAACCAGGACCACGACAAGGCTCAGGAAATACTACAAAAAGCATCATCAGGAAAACACCACTAAAAACAAAACCAGCACCAGAGCCATCAGGAATCCTCCATGACTATGAAGAAGAAAAAAAAAAACGCTAGAAACAAAACAATAAACATTATTAACATTACCACCACTCAAAGTGTACCCACACCAACATCTTCAGGAGGACCATCATAAAACATCAGCGGTAAGCACCGTTCACATCCCACTCACAGCACCAAACACACACACACACACAAATTCACCCGCTATAACAAACTGTGCACAGAGAACATTCAAACACCCCCTCGAGTTTTCCTGAGATAAAGTCACGTTACAGGTTACAGACTCAGTTCCCCGTCCACGCTATCCAATGTGTACATCACTACAATTAAACTCTCAATCAAACCCCAGCCACTCTCCCCTGCACTTATCAAAAATATCCACCCGAGACGAACGTGAGCAGAAACTAAAGTAATAAACCGTTGCTTGGGAAAACCCTGAAACGCGGTAAGCAGAACAAACCCTCGCCTTAAAAATTGGTTTTCATCTGGGACCCGAGCCAAGGCGGCGCGCACAGCCAGACGGATAAGGAAGCGAGAAGCATCATTTCTTTACTTATTACCGCACTGCACACTCCATAGACAGCTCATTTATCTCCATCTTCTTGAGGAATAGGGGGGGGGGACTACAAAATACTTCTTGCACTCGGACAATAAAAAGCAGGTAACGGATGAGGAATGTGTTAGTTTGATGGGGGGAAAAATGTAACACTGCGAAGGAAAGAAAACATCTGCTGGCTGGATTTAATGATCAAAACCAGCCACAATGAAATCTCCTTTGACTTTATCCATTTCATCTTTATCACATTTTACCTGTTACATGCTAATTAATCGCCTCAGATTGTCGACAGCAGAAACTATTGGTAAACAAACATCAATAGTTTTTCTGGGTTGCGTTATACAGAACAAGAGCGGCCTCTAGTGGCCAATCATGAAATCCATGCATTGGTTTGATTTCGACTGTTGTTATTTATTGAAATGTATTTTGTTTCAATTTGAAAATGTCTTCTTTTCTACAATATTTGACAATTTACACTCAAATTGACTTACTATAGCACACGATTCAGAACTAGCTTTCTAGTTGTACTAGGTCTCCCAGCGGAGGCGCGGGATCGAAACCCATTTCTGACAATGTACTTTAGGGGGAGTGGTGTAGCTCAGTGGTCTAAGGCACTGGCCTACTGATTGGAAGGTCGGGGGGATTTTGAGCCCCGGTATCACCAAGCTGACACCTGTTGGGTCCTTGAGCAAGGCGTTTAACCCTCTGTGGTCCAGGATTGCTGTATTATGGCTGACCCTGAGCTCTGATATGCAAAGAAAGAATTTCACTGTGCTGTAATGTATATGTGACACAATAAAGCCTATTCTTCACTAACCAACATGGAGCGTTTTTGTTTTTTGGATATTTTTTTTTATTTGGAATGTTACTTTTTGCTTCAGTTTGAATACATATTCTCAATGTCTCATTTCCTACGCACATCCGATGCCGATGACGTCATGAGCGTTTATACTTCTGCGTCGCTTTGCAGTGACTATTGTGAAACACTAGTTGGCAATGGTGCGGTTTTTGAGTTTCTTGAATGGCAAATTCAAAACGGTGACGATGGAGAATAGGTGGTTATATTTTTTCACTTCATCCTTTCGGCTGCTTGGTCCATGCTTTGTTATCTTCACTACAGACTTTAAAAACGGAGGTACAAAGGAATACATACAACGCTACCCCGGAAAGCCGACCAATCACAGACCCTATGTTCTGCGTCTACGTGACGCTACGGTACTGTTGTGGAGAGGTGCGTGTCAGGTTACGGCGTAGGGTAGGAGTCGCCGTAGCCTCGAAACACAAGTAAAAACCAGTCTATACTGGGAAATGAATCGTTTAGAAATGAGATCGCATGTATGTACAGAGATTTTTTTCCAATTCATCATGCAGCCCTAGACTACAATCAATGAATTCTGTATGGAAAGCTGTAGCGCACAGACCAAAGAAAGACTTGTGAGAATAAATATGAGATATTAAGCATAAACGTGATCACTATGGAAACTTAATATTACTTTTGACATGCAGTAATGAAGAAGCTCTTCCTGAATGTATGGTAGTAGACACAAAAATTATAACCCTCTCCCAAGGACGCAGGGACCCGCGCGGGAACACCGCGCTACGGTGACGGAGCGACTTGGGCCGGGCCTCCAGGCTCCACAGGACCGCGTTCAGGAAAAACAAGGTTAGTGAACGTGTCTGAGAAAAACACAAGCGTTTTTTCCTTCTTTCTTTTCTGATAACTGAAAGGTGTTTGGATGATGTGCTGAAGTGCGACAACAGTGCTGGGCTCTGGCATGAACAGAAAGCCAATCGGATGTGCAATTGTGGCCACAGGTGGAACACGGACTTCATTAGCATGTGTTAGCGGAGCCGTCGGTGAAACCTTGGCACGCTTTTTAAGCAAGTTCTTCTTCAAATATGATACAAAGGCGCTCTGAAAAGAATTGCAAATGCAAGCAATGTCATCTTCAACCTTATAACCCAGGCTCGGGAGGTTTTACTGCCAGTGATGTGGGTCGATATTTTGCTCGCCCTAATGGTGCAAAACAAAACCGTCCAGACTACATTTCACCCTTCAGAAAAGAACAAAAGCACCGAATCCAAACACACCTTTTAAGGTCTGCTGCTAATAATAGAAGGTAGAAACAAACTGCGCTTGGACAAATCCGACGACTAAAAGCTTTCGTTACTTAGCGAAAAGGGCTTCGTTAATGAGCATGCCTCGTTATCGGCGCTCAGGCAATACGGGAGAGAGAAATCAGGACGTCTGCATAGCGCGACAGATTGCGGGACAGATTTTGCGTTAAATGCTGAGGGAAAAACCTTGTCAACACAAAACATCGCCATTCACAGGCCGGCGCTCTCCTCCCTCAGCAGCTGCTCTATAGTCCGAGCTGAAAGAACACCAGACATCTTAAACGCGACACAGCGTCCAAGAGTCAGGGTGTGATGGAGGACGGGGGACGTGAGAAATTACGGAGCCACTCGGGAGCTTCGAGGATGGATTGGGACTCGCGGTACGCCACTGACCCAAGGCTACAGTTTACATTACATCTGATCACCTCAACATGGTTTAGCCGAAATAAACGGGCATTCGGGTGTCACCCAGATGAGGATGGGTTCCGTCTTGCGTCCGGTTCCTCTCAAGGTTTATTCCTAATTCCATCTCAGGGAGGTTTTTCCCTTGCCACAGTCGCCACCGGCTCGCTCACAAGGGACAATTTTTACTACACTATCTGTGTAAAGCTGCTTCGAGACAGTGTCCACTGTTAAAAGCGCCATACAAATAAAAACAAATTGAACTGAGACGTTAAACAACACCGAGAGGGTACAAGAGCATCTTTTCTTCAGTAACCATGACAACGGGCAGGTTTCTTATTTACTTTAGGAAGGGAGCTATTACAACTTAATGCTTTCAAAGGGAAAAGAAGGGCAAAAATAAAATATACAACAGAATAACACAAAAGATCAAAAAGACAAGAACGTAAAAAAAAACGAAGAAAAGAAGAAAAAAAAAAAAAGAAATGTGAAATGAGACGAAAACTAAAACCAAAAAAAAATTTTAACAAATGCACAAAATCTAAGTTACAAACATTAGGGGGAATAAAGAAAATAAAAGGAGCCAAAAAGGACTTAAATAAGAATAAATAAAATAAATGATTCTCAAAAACAGAATATTACATTTGTTATCGAGAGAGAGAGAGAGAGAGAGAGAGAGAGAGAGGAGAGGAGGGGGGGGGGGGGGGGGGGGGGGGGGGGGGGGGGGGGGGGGGGGGGGGGGGGGGGGGGGGGGGGGGGGGGGGGGGGGCTTGAATGAGACTCCTCTCATTCTTTGTTTCTAATATAAACTGCGGTGAGAGAGAGAGAGAGAGAGAGAGACGAGAGAGACGAGAGAGAGAGATGGCAGAGACTGAGCAGCAATGACAGTGGTGTCATTAAGGGCCGGAAAACTGAACTCAATTACACAAAACTGCTACTACAACCATTTTCACTTTATTTAGAAAAGAAGGTAATGATCCCATGTAGCTGATTTCAGTATCTCAGGACTGTGGAGCTCAACATTTTTTGTGCCTTCGGACTCAAGTCCCGGTTAAGTTTCTGCATCGTCTCTGTAGACTCTCCAACGTCTGTAGCATCTCTGTAACATCTGCAGCATCTCTATACAGTCTCCAACATCTGCACTGTCTCTGCACAGTCTCCAACGTCTGCAGCGTCTCCGTAACGTCTGCACTGTTTCTCTACAGTCTGTAATGTCTGCAGCATCTCCGTAACATCTGCACTGTCTCTGTACAGTCTCCTTAACGTCTGCAGCATTTCTATAGTCTCCAACATTTGCATTGTCTCTGTATAGTCTCTAACGTCTGCAGCATCTCTATACAGTCTCCAACATCTGCACTGTCTCTGCACAGTCTCCAACGTCTGCAGCGTCTCCGTAACGTCTGCACTGTTTCTCTACAGTCTGTAATGTCTGCAGCATCTCCGTAACATCTGCACTGTCTCTGTACAGTCTCCTTAACGTCTGCAGCATTTCTATAGTCTCCAACATTTGCATTGTCTCTGTATAGTCTCTAACGTCTGCAGCATCTCTGTAGCGTCTGCACTGTTTCTCTACAGTCTATAACGTCTGCATTCTCTGTACAGTCTCTAACGTCTGCGGCACCTCTATACAGTCTACAACGTCTGCAGCAGCTCTATACAGTCTCTAACATCTGCACGGTCTCTGTACAGTCTCCGTCTGCAGCAGCTCTATACAGTCTCTAACATCTGCACTGTCTCTACAGTATCCTTAACGCCTGCAGCACCTCTATACAGTCTCCAACTTCTGCACTGTCTCTGTACAGTCTCTTTATGTCTGCAGCATATCTGTAACGTCTGCACTGTTTCTGTACAGTCTCTAATGTCTGCAGTATCTCTATACAGGCTCCAACATCTGCAGCATCTCTGTAGTCTCTCTAACGTTCGCATTGTCTCTGTAGAGTCTCTAACGTCTCGATTCCCAACCCTATGTAGGTTACGTGCTGCATGGCTTCTACAGTGTAAAGATGATGAATCAGAAGATTGAGGATGCAAACTTTCCTGAACACCATTACGTCAACAATGAGAAAATCTCCTGCAATGTAGAGGACTCCCAAACTTCCCCTCACCAAACGCTGCCACACAAAACACATTAATGATTACACCACAGCGCTCTTTAACACCGGATTCTGATTGGCTGTCCACTAAACTCCACACAATCGCAAACAAAAGCACATCTTCCATATCATTCAGAAAAATCACAGAATCAATAAAGGAATAATGACACCCAGTAACAAGCGTTTCTTTTTCATTACTGCAGATATAATCTCATGTTTTCTTTTCTCTCTTTCCCTCTCGCTCATTCTCTCCAATCACTGTATATCATTGGCGCAAGTCTCGATTACGAGTCCTAAAACGATTTGGATGCGCAATAAATTCGTTTCACACAAAAGCCTTTTTAAATGGCGAAAAGCCGACGACCGTCTTCAAAAATAAAACATCCGAACAACGTCTCGAGGTGCAGTAAGTGGAATAATGAGCGCAATTACTGACAGACCACTGAATTATTCGCAAAATAATGCGTCCTTGCATCTCGCTTCGGCTGCATTATCACCTCGATTGTATGTTAAAGAAAGAGAGGGAGGGGAGGGACAAAAAGCAATAAAACAGAAGCAAAAAGGATAGACGAGGAGGGGGGGAAATAGAAAAAGAAGATTAAAAAAAGAAAGCTTCAAATACAAAAAAGAAAAAAAAGAAAAGAAAAGAAATAAACTGCCTACACCAAAAAAAAAGCAAGAGCAAAGTTTTCCACCTACAGGAAACTGAATGGATATTTAATATATATATGAGAGAGAGAGAGAGAGAGAGAGAGAGAGACTATTTAACATTCAGGCATAATTTATAGCATTTGGTCAACATTTCATACATTTCAAAACCCTTAGATTTTTATTTATTGTTTGTTTGTTTCAGTTTTCTTTGGTTGTGTTTTTTTTGTGGAAAAATTCTCTTGTCCAGATGTGTCAAGTTTGGTTTTGTTGGAGAAGTATACATGCCTTTCCAAAGTCTGAACCTTTTCGCACGGAATCTCGTTATTCATTCATTCAAAATCGTTTGCCGTTAAAGCTCTAAACACTCGATTCCTGACAACGAATCCGATCACAATAAGGCTCACGTCTAGTTTGGGGGGGATGACTTTTTATACAGGGTTGTCCAAAAAGATGTTACCACTTACATGCACAACACGCACACAAGTCCAAATGAAGCTAGTGCACTCCTTCAACCTGCACTCCTTGGTTCTCAATGCATGTGCAAAGTATTTTTTGGTAAAATTATGTAGTACTATATGGTGGTTCCATCTTTTTGGACAACCATGTATACAGTAGTTTATTCATTACACACTTAATCACTTAAATATGAAAAAAAAAGCTCCGAATCATATAATCAGCCTAAACACATCCTAGTATTCTGCTGATGTGTTAAAAGATGAAGCATGAGCCAAAAACAACTCACTATCTTTGGTAGTGTTACATTTTCCCCACACTTGACCTTAAATCTGTACCATAATGACGAGGCCTGTGTGCACAAAGCCAGGCACATGAAGATATATATACAGGTTACATGTGTTGGAGTGAAAGATCTCTTCCCTATTGAACACATTTGGGATGAATGTGAACACTGACTGCGCCCCAGGCCTCCTCCCATCCCCACACCACCGTAGCTTCATCTCCACAAACACACTCCAAAATCTAGTGGAACATCTTCGCAGAGAAGCGAGCTTATTATTAGAGTCGAATGCAGATCTCAATAGTTATTTACAAATTAGTTATTTTTTAATGTGAAATAATGCTAAACTTTACAAAACAAAAGTACCAAATCATGAAAATATGCTACATTAAATACATATTCAAAAAATTCATCAAAATAGAAAAATAATAAAACAGAAATGAATAAGACACTTCCCGTAAACAACAGTGACTCGCCTCTAGGGGCCGCTGTTGTACTGGATAACGCAACCCTGAAAAACTATACCGGCAAAATACCAGCAATCAACGATCCGTGCTGAACTTTTCGGCAAAACCCAATCAGTCCACCTTTAGTTATAATAACAACAGCAAATCTGGACTAAATGTGGAATTTGACATACATTTAAGTGGAGAAAAAAATGGAATAAAGTTTTTATTCTATTCCTTGTTTTTCCCCCAAATCAGTTACATGAAGATAAAAATATGATCGGTGGTCATTTTTAAACTCCAAAATAATACATTTATTTATCCGATTTAATAAATAGGATAAAAGTGAAAAAAAGCGTATCCGAGTATGCCAACCTCGATTATCTTTTCTATTCTCTTGCTGTGCGTTTTCGAAAAAACAAACAAACAAAAAAACACTACTCAAAAACTAATCACCACCTTAGGTCAAAAAAGAAATAAAAATCAACATGTTTACTATGTTTCACCCCGGTAACGTCCGACAGGAACCTGCAGCGTGATGGATGATCCATGCAAAGAATTTCGGCACATAGCGGAGAAGCCGATACGCCAGGCTGCTCGGTATCTTCCCACAGGGATCAAACAAGAGATGCATCGTTCCATACAAGCACACTAACCAAACTATATCACGACCGGAATAAAACACACACTCCTTTCCAATGTACTCGCTCGAGAAAAACTACTTCATGTTAAATTTTGCCATGCAAGTGGAGGGAAAAAAAAAAGTGCAGCGGTTGCTTTAATGCAGCGTCGCAAGAAACACTCGGAATAAGTTTGTGTCCTGAATTTCGAGCGATACACTTTTGCATCTCTGTGTGTGTGTGTAGGATCGAACGTTCGGTCTTCTTCTATCCCCGTAATCCCATCAATACGTTGCAAATGCTTTCTCGTGCCCTTGAGTGTACATTTCACTGAAGAGGATATGAATCGATCCCCGTGCTATTCGCGGATTCGGTCTCGAGCAGGAAGGAAACTTTAAACCTTTATTAGAGAAACGCTGGAATCCCGAAGCCCGTTTTTTCCATTTTTCCGATATTGAAGGGGATGGACGATATGGATCACGTCCTCGCAGAGATCAGACGACTCTATGGGAAGTTGGAAGTGGCGCATTTATAAGTCACATCTGTCTAAACAAGGCAGATTAGGACACCAAATGGACCAAATCTTTGTGCTCAAGCCTATTCATTCTAAGTCCCATGTGCACCATTTTCGTAATTTTCTCTTTCGTTACAAGAGCGGCCTCTAGAGGTGAATCAATGACACACGGTTCGTTTTCACATATGATAGAATGTGCCTCAGTATCCACTTAGAAACTCTCGGTATCGCTTAAACCTACCATCTCTAGCATTAATGATTGGAATTAAAGTTAACCCTAATCTTTTATTTGGGTCTTCTGCTTAAACCAGGATTGTTGTGTTGACAGCCTTTGCTATTTCTCAGGAAATAGCAAAAATGTACAGCAAATGAACGGTTTCTTCTGAGATTTTCACATTCAAACGCGAGACGCTAAAACAGATGTAGACACGCGTTTCCTTTTCCGGGAGTCCTGGAAAACTATAATAAAATTCGACCTGAAAGAGACTCGTGCCTGCAGGATGAAAAGTTTCAACAGGCCTCAATAACCAACCAGCGATTTCGAGCGCAGCCCAGACAGCGCTCATTCATTCGTTCGGAACTGTTAGCTGGCACTGATGCCGGTGGCGGTATACTGCAGAGTGAGCAATGCGGGACGCCACTGCTCAGAGAAGTCAAAATGCCAAGCCGCCGTGACCTCGTCACAAGCATCATTGCGCAATCCTGAGAGGGGCTTTGTGTGAAATGGAACATTAAACAGTACGAGTCTTCGGCGGGGGGCGGCGCGGCGGGAAAACGGTTCGGCGAGCTCGGAGACTTAAAGACTTCTTCCACTTATCCGCTTTTAGTCGACCAAACAGACGACTGAGGAGGCGGATGAACAGGAGGGTCTCTTGTTTTAAAAAGGGATTTAAAAAAAAAGGACAAAAACAAACAAACAAAAAAAAAAACACCTACTCGTAAAGCAATCCGAGTCAAAGTGGATGCTGTGGTTGTCAAGGCAGCAAGCCGGCCATTAAATCACCTGGTTCCATTACAAAATCAATGCAGTACACTTAGATATTCTCTCAGGTCTGTCAGATGGACAAAATAATAATAACCGATGGACAAAATAATAACCGACTGACAAACCAGCCTGACAAAGCAATCCTAAAGTGAAACTGGTTATAGTGCTTGGCACATCTGATACGTAGTGTACCATAATGGACGCAAGATTGTCTACGGTACAAGTTTAGCCCCTCCAACAGATGTAAATGACCACCATCATGATCCAACACTCATTCTTAGCAAAATAACGTGTTGAAATAAAAGTCGCCACCCGTGAGCACCAAAAGCTCCGGAGAAGCGTCCCCCTGATGAAACCAGGGCGGGATTTACCTTGCGCTGCGGGGGGCAGCCGATCGCCAGGTGCTGCAGATGTTCCGACGTGTGGCTGCAGGACAGCAGGTCCGAACAGCAGGCCGTGCGCCCGAGCCTCTTCATTAGCGAGGAAATGAAGCTACAGCCACAGCCACACATTGACTCACTCATCGGGAGCCAAGGAGAGAGGCCAAGACGACGAGATACAATCCGAGAAAGGAAGTCCACCGGGGAACTTCTCTATGGAAAGACGGAAGTCGCTCGAGAAACTTCCGAGAGCTATAAAATGATGGATCATGTGTTCGGGGTGGCGACGGAGTGTTCTTTCAGAAATTGCCCCCGGAGGTTAAATACACGTGCGAGCCGCCATATCAGAGAGGAAGCTCGACACCCTACGAAACTCTTCGACAACTTTCTAAAAAGCCGAGAGCGGCGCTTCGGAGACCCGACGCGCAGCCGTACGAAGATGCACTTGTAGCAGGAAGCTGATCTCAGCCGCTAAGTGCTGCTTCCACAAAGAGTGAAAGAAAAGCAGCACTTTCGCCCTCCCTCCCTCCCCTCCCTCCCTCCCTCCCCTCCCGTCACTTATCTTACAGATGCTGGCGATTCTCTTCGCCGTCCCCGCTCATCTGTCTAGCATCCACTCGTCCCCCCCAATACGCTCTGCTGTTCCCAGCATCTTGTCATCCGGCCTCTCTGCAAGCCCCTCCTACATGTTCCTCCCTCGCGCCGCTTCTCTTACTCTGGTCTCTGGCCATGAGCTGGCTCCAGTGAGTCACAATCAAGGATATTGCTTTTCTCTCTCTCTCTCTCTCTCTCTCTCTCTCTCTCTCCCGCCGCCTGCAGGAGTCTGGCGTTAACGTTGCTGGAAATGTCACAAAGATTCCTCCGTACCTTTGAAAAAGATTCCTGACGTTACGGCTGTTCCTTTTACATGGCGCAATGCTCGAGGCGAGTCACACGTGTGCAAATCAGGCGGTCCGCGAAGCCGCGATGCCTCGGGGCCGCAAATCGCACACAAACAGAAGCGTGGTCGAGATCCGCACGACTGGCACAGAATCGATACGATTGCGAGGCCAGGAACGTCGAAATTATACTAAGTGGAGAGAAAGAAATTGCAAAAAGTGGAATGAAATTGCTTTAGAAGCACTTGACGTTTTGCTGAAAGGCCACTTGATTGCCAGGGCGAGCGCAAATAAGACCAACAAGTCAATTATAGGAACGGGAGAAAAAAAACCCAAAAAAACAAAACGGACATCTTCCCACTTCCTACCTCCGAATCTCACTCAACACCCCCATCGCTCCTCGGAGCGATGATCTCAGACACTCCAAGCTGATTAGTCGATAGTTTGGGACTTCCCTGAGCCTTGTGGGAGATATGCAAATCATCCAACTTATCAGCAAATCGCAATCAGGGCTGACATGGAGACGCTGATGAAGACTTTAGCCCATTGTGCGAGGAGGACGGGGGGGTTGGGGGGCTGCTGCTGTGTGCAAATCGGGTCTCGTTTTGGGGCCCATATCAGGCGCTATAACTCCAGGCATCAGGCCAGTTGGCTATTCTCAAATAGGTTGAGAATAATAACCAGAGAGATCACCTTGCATGATAAAGGAAAAACAGCAGGACCTAATGTTCTGCTAATATGCATTTAGACAGAGCTGTATGGGGGGAAAGGAGTGGACCGGGAGAGAAAAAGACTTAAAACAAAGTGAAGGACTTCATGTAGCACATAACTGCTACAGAGCTCAGCGAAGACCTGTGGTGGGGAGATTAAGGAGTTCACCTTCTCTACCTTACACCAAAAGGAAGCTTCTAACGGAGGGGGTCTAACACGGTTAACCACTGACCGATATACAGTAGCTGTTTAGAAGAGAGAAAAGGGAGAAGGGGAAGGAAAAAAAAACAAAAAACTCAAGGGCTCCCCCCTAGTGGAGATTTACTGGTACCACTGGCATTGGTAACATTAGAACGGTTAGGATGATTACTAGGATTCAGTTAGAAAATGTTTCACCGCTAGAATTTCACAATTCTATTTGCTAATTAAATTTGAGATTAAGTGATTATTAAGCATCAAGAACATGGAGGGAGGGGGTAGCTCAGTGGGCTGCTGATCAGAAGATCCGGGTTCGAGCCCCGGTATTGCCAAGCTGTCGCCCTTGGGTCCTTGAGCAAGACCCTTAACCCTCTGTGCTCCAGAGGCGGCGTATCATGGCTGACTCTGCGCTCTGACTCCAGCTACAAACAACAAGCTAGGATATGTGAAGAAAAGAATTTCACTGTGCTGTAATGTATATGTGTCAAATAAAGACTACTCTATTGTATTATTCTATGAACCACCCTATGTCCACTCGGAGATGGGCTCTGTGCCCCGACAGCAGTACGACGTCAAACCAACTGTTATTTAGGCTGCAGGTCGAGACGGATACCAAATCCTGCTGCCAAAACACTGATTGGAGCGGTCTGAGAGACTTTTAAGCAATTTTCTGTATGGCTTCTTAATAATTCACAGTGGGGAATGTAAAAGGTGACCAGCGTGGTTCAGCCAAAATTAATAAATAAATAAAATTGACCATCAATTAGCAAGATTTCTATGACCAGAAAAGAAAAAAAAAAAAAACATTTTGGTCGACCTCTAACATACTGGCAATTTTATAATCAAGTTGTTTTTGATCTATATTAATATAAAAGACCATCATCACAAACACAGTTTTCACAGTTAGTTAGCTAGTTTTGTTTATGTTTTAATGCATTTTCCATACAGTGTATAAAAAGAAATAAAGAAAAAGAAATAAAGAAAAGAACGCCCCTCATTTAGGTAATAAGAGTTTGGAGATAATTATATCAGAATCTTTACTTCCCCACTTGGCTGAGTAAATTTTTTTGTCGTATACTCGACTTGAGCACAACAAAAAAAAAAGAAAAGGGAAAAAAAAAGTTTCAAGTAGTCTGTTAGCAAAGCATCCCCCCATTAGCGAATTCTACATCCCATAATCACCGTAAGGCCACAGAATCATTCCCGGTTTCTCCCGAGAGAGGCTACAGTCCCTCTCGCTCGGTGCATCGTGCCTACTCAGTATGCAGCCACTCAGTTTTGCTCAGTCGAGCGTCGCGCAGGACACACGCTGCAGCACAAAAAAAACAGACTCGCAGGGAATCAACTGCAGTTAGCGCCTCTCAAGGTGAGGACTGAGATAGAGGCGGTCGGAGAATAACGAGTGGGATAGTGTTGGTGTGAGCTGAAAAGTAAAAAAGAAACGGGAGGTGTTTACAAATGAAGGCTACCGGGGGGAGATCAGTAACACAGCTAATTTAGCAACGCAGTGCAACACATCAGATATTAATAAGCAGAATGGCATTTCCTTTCCTTCTCCCCAACTGGACATACGGATATGGACTTTGACCTTTTGTTTACCAGTTGCTTGTTTGCCAGTTCCTCCACTCTTCAGGGAAGACTAGAAGACTAGCTCCGCTAGATTTTGCCGTGTGCTTCTGGAGATTTGTGCATCCGCAAGAGTCCAGAACTGGAATAGATGAGGAGGCCTGTGGGTGCGGTCAGAGTTCACATTCATCCCACATGTGTTCCATCAGGGTTGGAGCTCTTCGTGCAGGAGGTCGTCCGCTCGGACGCATATCAAAGCATATATGTCCTAGCGTGATAATGCAGCTGAACATAGCTCCTGCCTCCTCGTCCAAGTGGGAGAAATTGCCTCCAATGATGGGAAATCTGGATGGGAAAGGTGGGGCGTCCCAATACATATGGACACACCGTGCTCAGGTGTTCAAGGTCAGAGGTCATTTGCTTCGGAGATAAAGTTCAGGCACGTGATCCTGCTCGGTTTCTGTGGTTTTTGATCACTTTCAGCAGAAGGAATGAGAGACTGGGTGAAAGGCGCAGGCGTTCATTATTTATGAATATTGCTTTCCACAGTGTCAGCGCCATGCCTTTCTATCGATCCGCAGGAATAAGTGTCTTTTGGCGCGCGAGAGAGAGAGGCTTTTTAATGTATCCAGCATAGTCACGGTGAAAACCTTCTTCGGATTCTCATTCGCCGTCATCGGGCGCCGAATTGAGAGTTTTATGACGAGTCTCGTTAACCGTCGACCGATTTTTACAGATAAATGATCGTTAGGATCTGCAGATAGCGTTGATCCACCCGGAAAAAAAATAAATAGGGCTACATTTAACATGGTACAGTACTTTATACTACAGTTTACTACACACTAAATAAAAAAAGAAACCGTACCGAATCGTGTGAAATGAAATAAATATGAATATAAATAAATAATTCATATAATATGGTGCGGTCTCGCTTGTAAAAACAAACAGGGTGTGGCTTCAGGGAGTCGAATCTGGAGGCTGCGCTCATAATGACGGTGGACTATTTGACAAGCACCAGGAATGAGACGAATAATACAGATTTGGGTATTTGGGTCAATAGCCTTTCGTTCCGGCAATCAGCTATTGGTGTCGATTAATCGGCAACATCAATGACCCAATCGACCTTTGACTCTCACATGGTGAGGCATCGCTGCAGAAGGCCCAATGATGGAGTAAATAATGCTTAGCTTTCATACAAGGCAAGGACCAGAAGAGTCTAAAGAGTCGGTTGGAAAGTTTTCAGCCCGATATGTTTCTTTCGGGGAAAAAAAAAGACTTGTGTCTAGCAAAAGTAAATACAAAAACAAGCGAAAATATCCAACAATTCCTGGATCAGAATTTAAAACAAGCTAGACACTCAGGGAAACGAGGTGAGTTGGTCAAGGCTTTGCGATGACAGAGGATTTCACTTATGTCTATATTTAGCACCGAGCATCGCTGAGTGTAGCATTTTGAACTTTTACCAGCTTCCTCGACCGTCACATACGCACCGATCAGGCGCTACATAATAATAAAATATAACATCATGAACACTTATGATGTCTTCATCATGACACCAGGAAGCTCACGCGTTACAAACGTGTAATGTCTAGACGACCGGGTCAGAGCGTCTCCAAAACTGCAGCTCTTGTGGGTCTTGTAGTAGTCAATGGCCATCATCAAAAGTGATCCAAGGAAGGAACAGTGGTGAACTGGTGACAGACTCGGGTGCAAACCAACGAGTCTGCTAATATACAAATCATGACCAGATCACAAGCGCTGACCTTTTTTTAAATGACTCAGGAGGAAAACAGAAGTAAAGCGGATCGCAAACTATAGCGTGATCATTCCTGCGGCAAAACAAGTGAACTAAATCTGCTGCAGCATCAAAGCAATTTTTGGGAAAAGCAAGGGAGGTCTGTAGCTCCGTGGTCTAAGGCACTGGGTTACTGATCGGAATGTCGGGGGTTCGAGCCCCGGTATCACCAAGCTGCCACCCTTGGGTCCTCAAGCAAGGCCCTTAACCGTCTGTGCTCCAGGGGGCGCTGCATCATGGCTGCCCCTGCACTCTCACCCCAGCTTACAAACAAGCTGGGATATGCAAAGAAACAATTTCACTGTACTGTAATTTCTCAGACAGCAAGGGAGAAGAAAAGCAGGATATAAAAAAAAAAGAAAGAAAGGAAGGATTAAATGTCATTACATTCAATGTAACCTTCTCTTTCACACTATGAGTGAGGGTGACTGCAACAACACACTCTTATCTAAACAACATGACATCCAGTCAAAAAAAAAAAAGCAGCAAAACTCACACAGCTGGAACGCATGAGTGATATAAGACCGGAGGCCTACAGCTGTGATATACATGGTGAAGAGTACAGAACATGTGAATAGAATAGACAGTGAAACTCTTCTTTCGCATATCCCTGGTTTGTTTTGGAAGCTGGGGTCAGAGCGCAGGGTCGGCCATGATGCAGCGCCCCCTGGAGCACAGAGGGTTAAAGGCCTTGGACAAGGACCAAAGAGCGGCGATACCGGTCGAACCACCGACCTTCCCATCAGTAGCTCACGCATTACACCACTGAGCTACACAGCTCCCTATGGACCTTTTAGTGTTATATTTTAGTGTTAGATCAAAATACGAATACAGGGAGTTCAAAAAGTTCTTCTGCATACACCAAGTCATGGGAAACTACTTGTTTTATTAAACTCACTATTATTCTCACACATGTATTTGTTTAGTAAATCTTGCACGGTATAAATCTGTGTTCCACCACTTGCTCTACACGCCACTGTTTGGGAGCTGGGGTCAGAGCGCAGGGTCAGGCACTGTGCTCATACGGCGCCCCTAGAGCACAGAGGGTTAAGGACCTAAGAGTGGCAGCTTGGCGATACCGGGGCTCGAACCCCCGACCTTCCGATCTGTAGCCCACTGCCTTAAGCACTGAGTTTACACCCCTCCCCTGTTTCGTTTTGTTCCGATGCACCGTTGATGAATAAAAATAGAAAAAAAATCTTTTTGAAATTACTATATAAATGTTAAACCGCACATTTATAAAGTTAACTCTGCACGATCCTCCAGCTGTCCATAACACTCCAAGTTTAGCCGGTGATGCATCTGTAATTATGGTCTGTGGGAAACGCAGTTCTCTGTCTTTAGTTCAAATGGACTAAACTAATCAAGGCACATACATTCTATGGCATTTTTAGGGCCCAAGCACTGCAGTGCGCAGGACCCTCTTGTTTTGTTCTAATTGAATTTCTCGAGGAATTGTTACAGCCCCAAAGCTCTTATGTGGACACTCTGTAGACAGACATGCAGACAGATTTATAGAAAGACAGACATGCAGACAGTTTGAGAGAGACATATCTATACACTGACGAGCGGATCAATAGACAGACCTATAGACAAAGAGATCAATATCAGACATGCAAATAGACAAATCAAGGCATATAGATCTATAGACAGACAAAAGTCTGTTCAAGCAAACAGATCAACAGGAACAGACAGAAAACGCTGCAGTGCCACAGTGAAAGGACGTAAATAAATTACATGTGTAACGTATACAGCATTAAACACTGCACACCGAGTATGAGGAGACGAACCCTGGCCACCATAATCCTGTAAATTTCACAACACTGCCCTCTAGTGAAAGTCTATAGTAATGACCAATAAGACTAATCACGTTTCTGTTCTCTGTAGCAGTGCGAGTGTGTGTGTGTGTTTACACTTCAGTATCACATTGCATTTCCTGTTTACACACACTACTTACACAACCATGGGCAGACAAAAGGTGAGGGTAAGCGCTGGGTTGGGGGGGGGAGACAAAAATAATAAATAAATAAATAAATAAATAAATAAATAAATAAATAAATAAATAAATAAATAAATAAAAATCACCAAATGATCTTGCAAGGTGGGTGAAAAGAAGCAGCAGCACCAGACGCATGTTGATGACAAAATATACTTTATCTCTCCCTCCCTCTCTCTCTTTAAAAATTCATCAATGACGGCACCTCCACCCATGCTATCGGTTTACACTTAATTCAAAATCTGCGACATGCCATGCATTATTCAGGCCAACTCCACACACATACATATACACACACACACACACACACACACACACACACACACACACACACGGTGTAAAGAAGTGCAATATGTTTGGCATGTGAATGAAGAACTTACGATTCCGGCGTCAGGCCACGGTGAGAGCCTCACTGCCGAACCCTCACGCTTCTGACCTGCAATCGGGATGAGGACAAAGATTCGTTAGAGGTCAGAGATCAGACGCACAGATATGAAACACACACACACACACCACACACACACACACACACACACACACACACACACACACACACACACACTCTCTGAAGAGAGTAGGTACAGGAAGGACAGGAAGTCATCGTGAACATGTCGAGTTTCACTTCCTGTTTAGGTGCAAAAATGACACGAAGCTCAAAGGCTACATTAAATCCATAAAGAGAGAGAGAGAGAGAGATCATTTACAAGGCCACGCCCAAAACACGCTGATGGAGCTGGTCTGGTGTTTATGATTAGTGATGCGAGCGTGGGCTTCAGGACACATTGATGCTGGGACGTGTGATTTTATGAAGCTAGTAGGTAAGAACCGTGAGAGAGAGAGAGAGAGAGAGAGAGAGAGAGAGAGGAGAGAGAGTTGTTCTGACGTCAGCTCCGGAGCAGATGCTAATATTTATACAACAGAGAGCACGTGCGTGTGTGTGTGTGTGCGTGTGTGCGTGCGCATGTGCGTGCAAGAGATAGAAAAACGAGAGAGGGATTAAATGAGAGAGGCGTCTTGTCAGGGAAAGGAGAAACAGACAAAGACTGAATAGCAAAGTATAACATAGAAAATGAACGCAAGAGACAGATCATGACAATGTAAGAGAAAGAGAGACGGGTAAGAGCTGGAAAAGGGGAGAATATACAGAATATGATGAGCAGAACAAGGTAGAGAGAGACAGGAAGTAAGAGGTGGACAGAATCAAAAGGAAGGGACAGGAAGGGACTGTGTTTGAGTGTGTAAGTTTGATATAAGAGTCAAAACAAAGATATTAAAAGAGGAAAAAAGACAGACAATAAGAGAGAAGAATGAAAGCAAGAGTGTGAGGGAAAGTGTGAGGGAGGGCACAATGAGAGAGGAAGACTAAGAGAGAAAATAAGAAAAATGTAATACAAATAAAAAGAACAAAGTAGTCACGACGAGAGAGAGAGAGAGAGAGAGAGAGAGTGTAAAGGACAGGTGGACAGAATCAAATGAAGGACAGGAAGAGATTCAGTGTGAGTGTGTGTGTGTATGTGTATGTATCAGAGAGAGAGGGATAGAGAGAAAGAGAGAGAAAAAAAAAGCATTCTTGTCAGGGAAAGCAGAAATGGACCGAAAGATTCTGAATAGCAAAAGAAAGAAGGAGAAGGGGGGAAAAAATAAAAAATAAAGATGGACAAGCGAGAGAGACAGATGACAATGTACGAACGAAAGAGAAAATCAGAGCGACTCAACGAGGAACAAGAAAACAAGGTGTTAAAGGACAATGTAAATTAATGATTAGAACACGGCAGGAGAGTGAGTGTGTGTGAGTGTGTGTGTGTGTGTGTGTGTGTGTGTGTGTGTGTGTGTGTGTGTGTGAGCGAGCGAGCGAGCCTGATAATGAAAGAGAGTCAAGAAAAACATTGAGAGGAAACAAGAAAAACAGCAGTGGACTGATAAGATAATCACAGGCCACATAACTTGAAATCTTTTGCCACACACACACAAACACACACAAACACACACAAACACACACACCTCTGGCGTGACCCTAGAAGTCACAGCTGTCAGTGAGTGAAAGAGAAATAAGAACACATGCATTGCAGGAAGACTCTCGAGGAACGCAGACCACAAAACAAGTTACATCACTTTTTTTCCCTCAGCAAAAACATTCTGACTTGCACAACCCAGGAAACTGTTTCTGAGAACATTGAGAATGCGCGCACACACACACAAACACACAGCGAATCCACATACATGTATCAGTGTTCCAAAAAAAGGGGGGGGGGGGGGGGGGGGGGGTGGCGGGGCGGCGGAAGGAAAAGAAAAAAAATGGAGTAGTGTAGTGCATTCAGGCAGCACACCTGTAACAATGAACCTCATAAACCACATGGCCGAGTCAAAAGTGTCACAAAAGTAATGCACATTTGCAATTGCCATGCACGGCCATATCTGGTGCAACGTAAGTAAATAAATAAATAAATAAATAGAATGTGTCCCTGATGCATACATGTACCTTTATCGTCATAACATCTACGACAGGCCTCAAAATTCAACATTGTGAATCGGTCAAAATTATGCATTTGCCTTTATGTTAAATGAATAAATAATTCCTTAAGGAGACATTCCCTCCCTTCCACAAGTGTGTCGTTTGTCTTCACCCTTTTTAAAAACCCGCCCATCACATCTCTTGCTCGCTAAAACGTAAGGGGAGGTCATATTGCACCATGAGGCATACACTGTGTGTTCAAGGGTCTGATGGCTTACTTGCCTTACACGTCGCGGTTTTGTTATGGGGTCGAGTTTCTAGCCCATCACACCACCACACAGTCCTCTTTATGCAGTCGGGATTGGGACCTTGGAAAAGTACTTCATACCCAAATCCCATAACTGAGCATGCATTGCAGTTTAAGGGCCCAAGAATGACAGCATGGTATGTTTGGGACTCCCAAATCCAAAGTCCAATACCTTAAACCGCACGTGTCAAAACTCAAGGCATGCAATAGCTTGTAGGATCGTCTTCAAACAAGGCTATGCTGCTTAAAATGATGCACTGCCAAACTATATCTTCGACTATATTACCCACGCAGTGACGGCGTCCCGCCAATAGACCGTAGTGTAGCCTACATTTTTCCAACACGCGGAATCGAGAAATTTCTAATTTTACCCAAAATGTCCAGGAATAGAAAAAGTGATGCAGATGGAAGGCACTTCCAAGAAAAGATGGGAAAGCGAATTCATGTTTGTACTTCAAGGAGAAAAACCGGTATGTCTTTTGTGTTATGTGGCAGCGGCGGCGCTCATCAAAGAGTAAATACGGTCTTATAGTTACAACTGGCCCTTCGAGGCCAACCATAATACTGATGTGGCTCACAGTGACAATGAGTTTGACACATCTACTGTAAAAGCAAGGCTTCTACCTCCCCGCTTCTGAATGATATTATAGATAGATAGACAGATAGATAGATAGATAGACACAGACAGATAGGCGCGCGCACACACATACACACGTAAATAGAAGTGAATATATTTATTAAATATAATTAGATAATGGATCAATTATAAATAATAAATTGCGTGTAAAAACAATCACCAAATGATGTCAGAGATTCACCTCTAGAGGTCGCTCTTGTAACGGGAGGGGACCCGAAGCAAAGTTTATCCAGCAATCAAATAGCGGTGTGGATTAATCGGCAAAAGCAATGAATCTATAAAACGCCTTTCTGTTTCCGTAGTAGAGAAATAATAAAGCGAAAACTACGCCTGTCCGATCCTGGGGTTCAGTGGCGCTGCGGTAATGTAACATTTGCATAATAACAGAGTAAACTAGTAGATTTAATTATTAAAACAAGAATAAGGAGACAAAAAAAAAACAACACACACACACTTGTGAGAACAAGACCTAGAAGAGTTGCCACAACTGTTGAGCAAACATGATCAAACTCGCGACTTTTTGTCTCTTTGGCACGACTGTGAGCGCTGCAGCACATCTGATCCTGCTTTACTCTCCAGACATGTTTACACCTTTCTCTCTCTCTCAGCTGTCTGAGTGCTTCCAGATGTTTCTGTTTGTGTGCGTCTTGTCTCGGGGTGTTTCGGAGAGTGCGGAAATGCGCTTCCTGCGCAAAAAACATCTTAGCGACGACTGAAAGAGAACAGATGAAGTGATCTCGATGCATCAGACGTCTGGGATCGGGACCTTGAACTACAAGCATTTCTTGAACAAACATCCAGAAGCTGCCTGCTCTGCCTTTAGGGGTGTGTGTTCATACATGCAGTGTTTAGTCTGGTGCATTTTCCCTACTGATGTGTTACACAAAATTGTTTATAGAACCATCTCAGACATCTCCTACTGCAGGATCTTTAGGAAAACATCACTTTATTCCAATGACCTTATCAGGATCGCGTTTCACAGAGTGAACTTGAGGGGGTGATACACTTTCATTTCCATGAACCGTCCCAACCCAGTATTCCCCACTCATTATTATTAGTATGGATTAACTCTCACAGACAGGAAGTGAGTAACCAAACACTCTGATGCCTCGGTGTCACGTCAGCTGCTGAATGCTGGTTTGGCCTGCAAGCACTGGACAAAACTCGGTATTTAAACCAACCACAAACGGATGACGTGGACATTTTGCGCCTAGAAATCTGCAAGGACCTTATGTGGCAATTTAAACATCAGTTTAAATCAATGGCTACAATTTGTAAAAAACAAAGACATAGCCAAGTGCAATTATTGTAATAAACAAATATGCAAGGTGTCACGACCAACATGAAGTTGGTTCACTGTCTGGAATCGAAACTGCGAATCCTTAAGAATCGGAATCAATGAAATTAAAATGATACCCAACCCTCAGGTCTACATGTATCATTCGTCTGGTCTGGATTAGAGGCTGGCACTCGTGCATGAGCAGGGTGTGAGAGAAGTTTGTAAAATAAAATGTGCGGTACTCGCACAAAATGGCCTTAAAAGCATTTTAAAAATACTAAAAAAAAAAAAAAAAAAAACAATGTTGTGTGTCTACTGCACATAAACAACAACAGCAACTTAAATAAAATAAAACAATTTACAGACACAAGGGCGGAAGCTAACTCGTGGTTCATGCGTGGTGTTCTAACGCACGCAGAGGCAAAATGTTAGTGCTACAGATATTACTTTATCATCAAAGTAAGGAACATGACAAACAAAACCGCATTTTGTTTTTTGTTTTTTTTTAATAAAGGTATGATTTCGGTTGATGTTCGATGGTCTGAAAAGTTCCTTGTTAAGCATTTACACCTCAAATTCTAATAAAAAGAAACGCTTATTTTTCCGGTACTTTCTTATTTCGCATTCAAAAGGTAAGCGGGTGGAAATGTGTATGTATGTATGTATGTATGTACACACGTAGCAGATGTATATGTGTATATATATAGATATATATATATAGTGTATATATATGTATATATCTAGTGATATGATGTATATATATAATATATATATATATATATATATATATATATATATAAATACATACATATATACATACATACACACACATATATATATATATATATATATATATATATATATATATATATATATATATATATCATATATATACATACATACACACACCTACACATATACATATATACATACACACAGCAGATATTTCAAAATAATAATATACATTAAATTACACGTGGCTCATGAGTGCCGCTGAGATCAGCTGGTCTGCATCCTGTGTGCATCAAACACTAACAGCTGAATCATTTGCTCATATCCGAAAGGCCAAATAGATGAATATTTTTCATCAGAGCATTTCGCAGCTGTGCCCAAACAGAAATGAGGTGCAGGTGGGAGTACAAGCACCGCCATCTCTCCATGCAGGCGGTAAAAACAAACATCAGTTCCCCCACAACAAAAAGTCTGTAAACACAGTCATGGGGACTTGGCAGTGCCTGTGATTGTGTCTTCACTAGAAATAGTCTGCATGCGCCGTTATGTAGCTAAGCAGAGAAACATGACGGGAATGCAATAAGAAAGGATGGCCATATTAGAGGAATGGTATTCTCGTGAACAGACATGCCGCACGCCTATTGGCTTGATTACCGTGCGGCCCTTAAAAAGCCATGTGACGTACGAAAAGACAAAGCAAAACATAAGACTGTGTGTGTGTAAACAACAGAAGAAGAGTGTGGACATGAGGGAATAGGAACTGAAAGAAAATTTATTTAAGGACTGTTGGAGATCTACGGAGCATCAGATCACGAAAACATGCAAGAAGCCAATTCAGTGATGGCAGAAAACAATCGTTGGGCAAATTTCAAAAAGGGTCGCTAGATCAGAAAGCTGGTCTAGACCATTCTCCATGTATTATGCACAATTCAATAGATTTTGATTTATATAGGGTCCTTATAATCAGAAGTTAGTCTCTACCGGTGACTGTGCCGAGGAAAAACTGAGACGCATGAGGAAGAAACCCTGAGAGGAGCCACTAAAATGAAAACCCATCCTTCATCAGAGTGGCACAGAATGTCCAGCTATTAAATCATCTGTCCAAATCCATCCTCAAAAGTTCCCATGTTGCTCAGTAACTTCAGGAACCTTTAGACGGTTGCTGTGGAACAATCGCCACACAGAGAGGGTTCAAAAGTTAGTTCCTGACTGTGTTGGAGAATGACCGACCAGGAGGGATTGAAAAGGGATATATTTCGGGGAGATGAAACAAGACACTGATTGGACAGGACACAATTAGAGGCGACAAACTATAAGCGATTTCTTTTATGCGCCGGTCCAGATTAGCTGTAACTCGTTAAACGACGTCTGTTAAACAGAAGACATTGAATATTTGAAGTGCTTTATCGCTGGAACGAAAAGAAACTCTAATTTCTCATCTTCAGCACTGTCCTTGTTTAAACATCTCGGATACATGTGTATGTGTGGATGGTGGCGGGGGGAATGGGGGGGACGACACACTACTAAGTCGAGGTTTGAATTACAGCCATCAGGAGATGAAGAATAGGCTCCGGTTACACAGAAAATATGTGGAACCAAATGAACAGGAGAAAGGGGGGGGGAAGGGGGAGAGCGAGGGATTCGCAAGAAAAGGACAATACAGCACACTCCTCCCTTTGTGTCCTGGATTTCAGAGGCAAACACAGCAGGGGCATTAAACAGGCACGTCGTTATCAGATGGTTTGTCTTCATGGAACGTGTTAAGACACTGTGCGGCTCTTTTAAATGGGAAATACACTCTCCTATTTGTGTGTGTGTGTGTGTGTGTGTGTGTGTGTGTGTGTGTGTGTCGAAGCACTACAAACAAAGACGCAAGCGCAGATGGGAAAACCCTTCACTCAGTTGTACAATGCGCTATATGGACATATACGGTTAGTGAACACCTGAGCGTAAATGACTGGGTGCTTTCTGAACATCCCCATTCCACAGTGAGTTCCCATTAGCTCTGATAAAAGACCTCCACTCTTCTGGGAAGTTATTCCACAAGAGGTTTAAGCTCATTCGGATACAAGGGTCTTAAGTAAAGTCAGGTATTGATATCTATAACAGGAGATATTCCACTCTAAATCAAATCTTCATGGAGATGGTTTCAGGGGCATCGTCATGCCGGAACAGGATTACTTCTCCTACATCAAGGAGGAGGAAAATGTCCTTCTACCACATGCAAATATGTCCGATATACCTTGAAGTAACGGTTTTGGAGAAAGACCACATATGGTTGTGAAAGTCAGCTGTCCCAAAACTCTCACCCCTATAGTGTGTTATAAATGATAGTAACCTGTTATGCTATAAAGCATGTACAGGGATCTATTTCTATAGTCGCTTACTTCGGATAAAGATTTAAATATTATTATACAGACGCAACTCAGACGCAACACTTCGAACCCCATACAATAATTTATATACCCTGACAGGAGCCATTAAGCCAATATCCAGTCTATTAAGATAATGTTGAAAATAAAAATGAGAAAGGAAAGAAGCTTTGAATAAATAATATACATAAATAACAGATTTTTTTGTTTTCACTTTAGAGGAACCAACACAGAAGCACCTTGGTGGCAGGATTTAAATATTTAATAAATGCTCGGGACATTAAAATAGTTAAAATTTAATTCTATAAATTCATTTTTATTGGGTTTTTTTCTTGCATCGATATTGCACTAGACTTGATTTTACTTAAAGTCCATACTAAAATACAAATTGTTATTTATTGGTCCAAAAACTTAATTTTTAATACAATTTCTTGTGCATCTTATTGTTGTGTACATTGTGGCTTTAAAATATTATGAGGAATTACTTGTTGAATGTTTATCCACGTTTCTTTAATTTTCATTGTAGGAAAGTCACTTATGGCGGACTTTTTCTGTCGCATTATTAGGAATTATTGTGCCGTGTGTGAAAATAAAACAAAAGCTTCCTCATGGGTCCCCAAAAGTTCTCTTATACACACAGCTCTCAGTCAACTATTGGAAAGACTAGCCACTTCTGATTCGACTATGAACACATGGTCACCTTTACTTTCGTTTATGGGTCATGAAGCTTATTATCTTTAGAAATCTGGTCCTTGGACTTCAAAGATTCATTTACACATTTCTATACACAAATATTTAAAACAAAAAAAGCAACACATACATTCAGAATAAGCCTTGTTCCTATTATGCGGTGTGAGCTCGCATAGAGCATTGTACAAATATAGCAGGCACTGCATGAGCAAAAGTACCGGGACACCAGTCTGTCATGCCCACATGTGATTCGTCCCAAAACTCCTAGCACAAGCAGCGCAGATTAGCAGTTCATTCTAGACTGTGATGTTCTATAAACACATCCATGTGTGATGCTCTAGAGATAAAACTCCTTATTTGCTCTATTTGCGGTTGCAATCAGTTATTTTGGGGGGGTTTTTTTGGTCCAAAATTTACAGCCTTACACTTGCTCAATACTGACATTTTGAGGAAACGGTATATCTACATATATTTTATATTATATATTTCACATTATGGATATACATTCAAATTTTTCAGTCCAATAAAAATGATCCGGCAAACACAAGATTGTCTAAAAGTCGTCTCTAAATTGAAGAACGTCTATTCACTTAGTCCAAGACATTATGATGAAAATGGCCTGTACTTATTCACTTGGAAAGAGAAGGTGTTATTGCTCAGGGTCACAAGCAGTTAGCTATGTCTTGCCCAAAGGCTCTAAGCCAAGCTAAACGCTATAGGCCATTTAAAAAGGAGAAGCAGACGCTTGACTTCCTGTTTTGGCAAAAATTATGTCTTTTCAAGAAGCTTCTGAGATTTTAACGAGTTTAATGAAAGGTAGATTCAACGGTGTGGTGAGTCAGTCGTTTCCGGTGGGGAGGGGGGGCAACAAAAAATATTTTCTGGGAGTAAAACTGTTGCAATAAGGGAAACAAGTTCTGGCAACTTTCCATATGAACTCTGGAAATGAACAGGAATTTATGGAAAGTAATTACAAATGTTAGTAAATGTACATAAAGTGTATCATATACAAACAAATGTTTAGTCAAAAGCTGACATGCATGCAAAATACAGCAGATTATTTTTTACGAAAATAAATTGCTGACTGATTTATTTGTTGTTGTTTTTTTTTTTTTTTTTACATATACATTTATAATAGTTGTGTCATTTATTATACTGACCAAGCTGGATATATTTTTGGCGTTGTTTTGTGAAAAAAAGATTGAAGAAATTGTGTTATGGGAAATACACAGTGCATGTAGGTGGTGTGGTCTCAGTAGCCATGTAGCGTGTGATGTGCATGTGACTGAAGAATGTTTAGAGTAGAAAATCAACGGAAATTAATTAAGGTTGTCAAAATTAACCTACATTTAAAAGTTCCCTGTTATGAGCTAACCTGCAATTTCTTACATTTCCAGTTTATTCCCATGGAAAGTTTCCAGTCTTAAATTCATAGAATTTGGCAACCCTACGCTGGAATTGTGCCTGTCTCCTTGGAGATCACAGATAACCTGTTTTCTATTTAATAAATAAATAAATCAACAGGCAAATATATAAATAAACACAAACACACACACACACACACACACAATTAGCATAAATCTTAGACTAACCAAGGTTAACCACGATCAACATATGTATGGAATGTGTTTATAGTGCGTATAATGTGTGTGAATCTCGGTGTGTATCTTTGCTCCTAGGCACCCATCTCTGTCTATACCTCCTAAAATAACTAACGATACTCAAACTTCACACACACTCCTCTCTTTTTCTCTATCGGGAGAACAGGAGCCTCTTTGAGCACGTCGGGAAAAGGTAAGACGGGGAATTCTGAAACGTCTGAAGGACACACACTGGCCCTCATTGTCAGAATCGATCCACAACGGGAAGAGAGAAGTGTGGGAACGCTCGAGTGTCTCTGCTCAGCACAGCCACAGCAGACGCTGCGTCGGCGAACGCTCCGAATGCTTGGCCAGACGTTTACATATGACCAGCGGAGGTGTAGGTGCGTGCGGTTTGAAAATGTTGCCTAGACGAAGAAAAGTCGAGTCTCTGAAGATGATACAAGATGTTGTT
>JACRUU010000028.1:9288328-9303328 GCA_030449085.1 Kryptopterus vitreolus | reverse complement strand
TTATAACTACAGCCCTGCACCGTACACACGCTCACTACACAGGTTATAACTACAGCCCTGCACCGTACACACGCTCACTACACAGGTTATAACTACAGCCCTGCACCGTACACACGCTCACTACACAGGTATAACTACAGCCCTACAGCCCTACACACGCTACACACGCCGTACACACAGCTCACTACACAGGTTACAACTACAGCCCTGCGCCGCTAACTACAGGGTATAACACGCTCACTACACAGGCTTACAGGGTATAACTACAGCCCTGCACCGTACACACGCTCACTACACAGGTTATAACTACAGCCCTGCACCGTACACACGCTCACTACACAGGTTATAACTACAGCCCTGCACCGTACACACGCTCACTACACAGGGTATAACTACACAGCTCACTACACACAGGGTATAACTACAGCACCTACACACGCTAACTACACTACACCGTACACACGCTCACTACACAGGTTATAACTACAGCCCTTCACCGTACACACGCTCACTACACAGGTTATAACTACAGCCCTGCGCACCGTACACACGCTCACTACACAGGGTATAACTACAGCCCTGCACCGTACACACGCTCACTACACAGGTTGCGCAGTACACAAAATACAGGGAACACAATCTCTCTACACTGAACATATACACACTACATAAGGTGCCCTTCTCCATTATCTCTGTCAATTAACTGAATTCACTCTTCCTTTTTTCTTCACAACCGTCCTTCTCCCCATTCACTCTTTCTCCACAGTTCTCTGCGATTCTCAGGAAGCAGGATGTGGCTCTTTCCTGTTCCTGCGTTGTTGTGAAATGCTGATCAATGCCTGGGATACACTTTTATCAATAAGAAAAAGAAGTTTAGTTGAGAAGAGTAATACGTTTCTTAAACTGAAACACGTTCATTCATCCGACTTCTGGAGACAGAAGCCTGGGCTTGGAAGAGGAAGGGTACTTTAGGTCACTGTGTCTGTGTGTGTGTGTGTGTGTGTGTGTGTTTAACAGAGAAGGGGGGCCACAGGACAATGCAGAGAGTTTCCCTTTCACACCCTCTTGCTCCCTCCATTCAAAAACCAACTCTCTCTCTCGCTCTCTCTCTCTCTCTCTCTCTCTTCTCTCTCACACCACACCACACCACACACCACACACACACACACACACACACACACACACACACACACACACACACACACACACACAGGAGAAAACATGAGAAAGAGAGACAGACAGACACAAAGAGGCAGAGGGGGAAACCCTCTCTGAAAATGCATTACCAAGCATGGGGAACTACTTTGTTATATTTGCCTTGCTTTGTCCCATTATAAGAAGCATTATAATAAGTGACACTGATGGAAAATGAAACAAAAATGAATTCAGCCTCTCTCTGAAAGCCACCATCATAACTCATGAGTTCAAGCTCATGATGACCTTCAAAACAAAATGTAATTCATTTTTTACTAATTTAATCAATAAAAAAAAAGGTACACATAAAGTCACAATAAAGGCCTTTCTGAAAATGTATTATTCATTAAAAAAAAGTTTACTCTTACTGAAAAATAAATAAAGCTCCTTTGGGAAGTGGAACTGAAAATTTACCTGAATTCTCTCTCCCTACCCCCCCCCACACACACACACACACACACCCCACACAAACACACGCACACACACACGTACGTACACGAACACCTGCAGATGAAGAGAACGCAGGTGAAAGCAAACAGCATCTACACTCTCATTTCTTTCATCTCAGCAGAACGCTTCTGGAAACAGCCGCTTCAAAAGCAAGGAGCGGGGGGGTGTGGGAGGGTGTTGGGGGGCCGCTATTCTGTGCTCAGGTGTATGTTTATACAACCAAAATAAACAGAGAGAAGCCTACACACACACACACACACACACACACACAAAAGTGCCTCTTTATTCGCAATGAGCTTCAACACCATTCAGGTGACACAGTGAGGCTTCGCGCTGTAAATTAATCACCCTAACATTACGGCCGATTCATTATTCATGGTGCGGCACACGCTGCGTACGCGAGTGCGTACGGCTCTGTGCCCTTCATGAACAGGCACTGGGCTTTCCAATCCGACTTGGAAACCAGTCCTGCTTACAGATCCTCAAGTTCACATCCTGTGTTGATAATGACATCATAGCGTGTTATTATTAGCCAAAAAAAGAACTATAGCATGAAGACATCACGGGCTCATGTCGTTGTCTCAGTGCAGGACTGAAGTCTTAGGAAGTCTGAAATGCCTCATTGGAGTAACCACATACAAACGTTTCAGGTCGCCAAAACAAGACACGTTAAAGAGCAACGGAGACACTAAACCTGACAGACATTTGCTGCCTTTGCTCCTCACATCAGGACCAGCTGTAATTTCAAAGACTTCCATATCCAGTTGGAATCTACGTGGTTGTCATGTGTAACGGGCTCTCGTTGTCAGTTGTCTCAACTGCAGGATTAAATCTAAGACGGTGGTTGTGCTGCAAATGCTGTGCTGCTATTCGCTTTGAGAGCAGCAATAAAGTCGGAACAGTAATACGGATACCATCAACAATAAAGAAACCAGTACTAGTCAACTCAACAGTAATTTATACATTGTCTGACCGACCCATCCATCCTTGACCAGATGCTGAAAAGGAGAATCTTGTGATGCAACTACACGTACCAAAACGTCAGACCGTTAATCGGATAATATTAATTTCATTTCGTGATGATCTTAATCAGCAGAAAAGTGAAACTTAGAATTTGGAAATCGCCTTGGAAAGCAACTCGAGATGTAGATTCCGACCTCCCTCGAGAGCAACGAGCGAACTCTCCCAGAGACGACGTGAGGAAGAAGGAACCCGCAAAAGGAACACATGCTCAAAAGGGAACTGGTGCTCATCAGGGAAATCATTACTCTTTGGACTATAAAAAAAAAGTGTGTGTGAAAACATCCATGGCTTTCCGGCATTATTTGGCTCTATTATAAGTAATGCTAACAGTGTGCTCAACTTCTTCCTTACCGCTGTCTCAAAATTCTAACATTGCCGACCTTACATTCGAACAAAAACCTGATTTTTCCGGGTTCGAATCAATGTGGCTTTTTTCCGCCCTCAGAAAATAAATCAATGATCAACAAAGCACAACAAATAATTGTGCAAATCAGACTAATTTCCAGTTACATGCACAAGCAAAGCACCAATCAAATGATATATATAATGCGAGACTGACAATTTGTGTATGTGGTACGATGAGAACAAGAGTGTGTTTACAATTACAGCAGCAGCTTTTGGGGTGCAAAATCAGTGACTCAAAAGCGAGATGATACACTCTTCCACTTTTGGGTCTGTGTAAGACTATAGGTTCACTTTCAAGGAGTCGTAAATGTAACAACATGTCATGTCAACGAAGCCATCGCAAAATCTCTAGGTTAAGTACAGGAAACAGAATTGAGAAGTTGATCTTATGGGCCCTCTGGTACGAGTAGTTCCGTATTTAATCACAAGACTCGCATATACACTATGCAGCTTTTTAACTGTAACATTATTTTGTTTCTAATCAAAAGGAACCAAATGACTCACAAAAAGACGTTCGTTTTTGATGAATGGGATCGAAAGAACAGAGTCAGTAAAACGACCCGATCTTCTCATCACTATCGCTGGGAAAACTCCGACACGCGCCCTTTTATGGCGTGGTCATCAATAATTGCACCCCAGTACACACAAACACAAGCAAGCATGGTTCAAAATCACATAAGAAGCTGCTTCATTTCATAAGCATCAAATTGCAACATGATTCAAACACTTAATACAAATAAACAAATAAACTCTCATCCAGTCGGTGGGAAAAAAAAAGAGACATTAATACAGAGCCAACAAGGTTCCTTTTGTAGTGTGTCACGTGGGGAAGGATCACTAATACGCACAGTACATGAGTGAATATGAAAGCTCAGAGCTGACGCCTGTATCTAAAAATAAAACAAAAAATATGCAGATGATTCTGAACTAAACAAGCACCAAACAAACGATCAAGCTTTTAAAACAAATCAGCCTGCGTGTCATTTTATCAAAGAGAAAAAGAAACCTGGCTAATGACGGTCACCAAAATAACTGCAATGTGTTACTGTATATAAGAAGCTTTTTGCGTATCTGTACTTTATTGAAGTATTTCCATTCAGGGAGTCTTTTGTATTATTCACTAGACTCAAATATCAACTACATTTGGCAAAAATCAGTCATTCCTTGTTATTTATGAGCGAATGGAAACAAACATGCAGTAAGCCACCAATCAGTGAAGTGTGCGCTCCGCTTTAAACCCCTGTTGATTGCTGCTCGGTGATATCCACTTTATCATCAAGTTCAGCGTCAGTTCAACATCAAGCAAACGCTTTAGTGAGTCCAACTGGCCACAACAACCATGGGCTTATTTGTGCGATTTGTTCAGTTTGTGTTGTTCTAACAGAGATCAGACAGTGTTTGGCTCGTTAATATATTATATATATTAATATATTGGTGTTTTAAGAGTCTTGTGACTTAAAAAAAAGGAAATATGAGCCCTAATTAATCACGGTACTTTGAATGCTTAAATACACGCAAAGGCAAAAACCTTTGTACTTTTACTCCAGTGAATATTTCATGGGTGAGCTTTGACTTTATCTACTCCAAGTATACTTGAACTCAAGGTATGTGGATTGTTTACTTCGTGTCATCTGCTTCAAAGTATTCGAGCGTTTCACCTGCTCTCCAAGTACACGGGTTCCGTCCTCGTGTCTACGAACACGGCGAGAATCGAGACGTGGCCACGGTGTGAATGAACAACTGAACGGTATGATGATGGATCGGAGATTTGGTCTGGTGTTCGGTAATCCTGGGATAGAACTCGGGATCTATTGGATGGTTCGGATCTAATTAGTGAAAAGTACCAGAGATGCAGCCAGTATGAGGGTGAATCCAGAAGCTCAGACTTTCACCTGCAAGTGCCTCTCTCTCTCTCTCTCTGACTCTCACACACACACAGCTTTGCTTAAAGGGTATGAACCAGCACTTGTTGAATGAAAACAAACAAACAAGCTCAAACATACAAGGGACAATTTAAATGTCAAGCTTGGAGAAGTTAATGCAGCTAGCTGGCTAATACCAAGGCACATAAGCTGAGCTAAACAGCTATAATGCACTCCAAGTGCATGCTCTTGCGCTTTAGAGATGAAAGAAAAACAAGTTGAATAAGGTTATAAAACTCTCATTGTTCCCGACTAATAATTCATCCACTTTAACCAACACCAATGGTTCACATCAGCTACCCCATGTTAGCTTTCAAACACAGCCATAAAGCATCAACATAAGGTTTCTCTGCGTGGTACAAAGTTACACCTAAACACAAAATCTACCTGGTATTTATTTAGCAAGAAATTAAAGTCAAATCTACTTTTAAGTGGGGAAAGAAACCCTGCAATCAGCTCCTTTTAAGTAGCATTAGCATCTAAGCTAGCTGTCTGTATATTTACCAGAGACTTTAGTTAAACCAAGAATAGAAATAAACTGACCTGTTTTAATCAAAAACCCGTACAAAACAAATGTCTTCTCGGTTTGAGTGTGTATTGTAGGAAAGTGTATAACAGTGCTAGCTATCCACATAGCCCTGTCTTTTATGAGCTATGGACGTTAGCATTAGCCACTATAATAATGGAGAAGGCTAGAGGCTAACTGAGCCCTGGTGCTAAACGGCTACCTAGAGACCACCATAGGGCACGCCGGTGCACATAAAAGTCTATTACTGTTATAGAAAATGTAGGACACCTATACAGGGTTCAACCCCGATTTGGGATACAGCCCCGTACTATGGGTTTTCGGGGAACCTGGTTGGGAAATCAAGTGTTTTTTTAGGGGGGGGGCGCATATGAGCACAGCATGGGCATGAATATGTGTTATTTACAAAGTCAGCGCTTGTGAATGATAAATAAATGTTCAATGTTTGTTTACCTTTAAATAAAAAGGCGGAAAGGGGGACACAAGGGCAGCGCGTGGTTCAGGAGATGGGGCTCCTTCCGGTGCACACACGCCGGTCTTCGAAAAAAAATCCCCCCTCGGCGGGTCGTAGTCAAGGCAACACGCGTTCACGAGCTCGGAATGCTAGTAATAATCGCCAGCATATAAGCTAGCACAGGAGACTAAAGACCTGGTCGCGCTCTCTCACACACTCACACACACACACCGCGGATCCTATTTATATCCATCCACAGAGGTGTGTATGGCTGCTTACAATACAAACATATATAGTAATACTAATAATAAGAAGAATAAATCCGTTACGTGCTTTAAAAAAACCGCCGTGAAGTAAAAAATAATAATAATGCTTTAAAAAAGAACTTATTATTTATAATAATCCCTTTGCAAGTCAACACGGAGCCGAACACGGGCACTAGCACACATACACACTGAGCACAAAAACGCTTCTTTTCCACAGTCTCAGGATGATGACGTCGAAGAAACGCGACCACGCCCCCCCTTTTTTTTCCCCGCACAAGAAATTCTCTCACCGTTTCTACGCACGCGCGAATGCTCGTCGCCGTCTTCTTCAGCTGACATTGCGCATGCGCACATGTTCAACAGCGTGATTAGTCGCGTAGGGCGGAGTAAAAGTCATAAAAGCGAAACAAGCTGTTTTTTTCCTTACACAAACGTTAATAGTGCGCTGAGCATTATAACTCTGTATCTGCTCTGTATATAAATATATATATATATATTGATTAACTTTTCATGTTTCTAATACTGTAAAGTAACTAACAGATGTTATAATTATATACATTTCTCTAAAAGTCTCCCCCTTTTATAAAATTACTGATTGTTTAACCTTTATTTGAAAGAATCATTATTATCATTAATTTCCTTCTTGTTACTTTTCAATTGTAAAATATGGGACGTGGCTCCTTTAAGAATTCTGTTCCGGTTGCTTTCCATATAAACTGGGTGATACTTTTACGTTACATACTGAAGCGCATTGCATTCACAAAAGGAAAATGCGCTTTATTCCGTAATACAGATTTGGCAATGCGATGCGCTTCCGTAAGGTTATATATGGTTATATTGTAAAATATTATATAGTAATATAGTGAGGAGCTCATACCTGTTGTGAATGCGCAGCTAGTAGGCGTAAATCAGTGAAGTTTAGGGAACGTGAGAACATTTGTTCTTTTTTATTCTTTCTTGTTTGGGTATCATTCATTCACCTACACAACGTAGAGTGAAGGAGCAGATCATTCACATAATAATGGGCGCTGGGTTAATCGCGCATTAATGAAATTTGTGTAGCTAAAGTGAATTTGCATTAATTAATTATTATATAAAGTGTTACATATAAAACATATAAAATACATATAAAAACCTATGTATATTTTCAGCTGAAAGAAGATCTAGCAACTAATTAATTTAATTGACATCAGATTGAAAAGGCTTTGAAATCTCATCATCTACAGTTCGTAACATTCTCAAAAGTTCCAGACAAGCCGAAGACCTTTGTTTGCCGCCCGTGGTGTTTGGGGACTCAGACGACACTGTATCACTCATCTGCATGATCTCATTGACATTACTGAACAGGCACAAGAATGCATCCAGAAACCACTGTCGGTAAATATAATCATGGAAAAAGGAAGCCATATGTGAACAATGGTCCAGAAGCACTGTTGTGCAAATGGGCCAAGGCTCATTTAAAATGGAATGTTTCAAAGTGTTGGGCATTCTTGTTGGAATGCCGTGTCCTCCAGACCTTCCAGTGTGTTATCAGTGTTCAGTTCAAAAGTATTGGGGTGCATAAATGCATACAGTATGGCCAGCGTGCATGTTTTCAAAGTCTCTATGAATGCCGAAAGATATATAAAGTTTTAAGAGCAAGATTATCTCGATTTGCGATATGAGTCAAATAATCAATGATATATATATATTATAATATAAATGTAATATAATATATATAATAGTATTACAGAACACAGTACAGAACAGTAGTAGCAGTTAAGTACAAGCTGACTTTAGTTACACAGCTATTAAATAAATAAATAATTTACATGGTGAGCTGTGCAAAAAAAACATATATACACACACACACACACACCCGCAGATATATATATATATATATATATATATATATATATATATATATATATATATATATATATATTTTTTTTTTTTTTTTTTATTTGCACAGCCTCACCATGTAAATGTTTGTGTACTCTATTGCACAATCTATTCCCCTCAAGTAATGTATGTTTTGTAACTGAGATTTTAAAGAAAGGTTCCAAAAACATATTCGTTAGCAGCGTTTAAACACTGAGAAATGTTATTCTTCTACAGGGGTCCTGCATACTGGCACTATCTCCTCATGCTAAGTTGCCACATTAAATATCTTAATCTGCTCTGAAGCCCTAAAGAATGTTGTGTGTGTGTGTGTGTGTGTGTGTGTGGTGTGTGTGTGTGTGTGTGTGTGTGTGTGTGTGTGTGTGTTTGTGAGAAAGAGAGAAAGAGAGAGAGAAGTATGGCATTTAGCCTGGCAGTGGGCCATGTGTAGCTGAGCAGGAGGTCTATGTACGAGACCAAAAAAAGCTTGGAAACGTCAGAAGACTGCTATGCACATAACACTAAGAAAGGGCTCCATTTTCTAATATGTATTAAAAAAATCATTGTTGTGTCATTTAGTCGTACATATATAGAGGTTAGGGACGAGACAACTGTGGCATTAGGAGACAGGAAGCAGGAAGGGGACCATGGCCATTTCACACCCAGATAAAAATAACCATCTTCACCTTTTGCGTTATTATTATTGTCAGCGGCAATACTCTAAGATCTCTCTTTAAGACATTGTTAAGAGGTTGTTACAAATACTCTGAAGATTTTAACCACCACAATGGTTTAGCATCCAACAATAGTTGGAACTGTATATTAAACTGTATAGTAACCAGAAAAACCCAAAGCAAACGCGTTCTCAAATTGGACTTCCTGCTTTCAGTCACTTCCTACTTCATTTGTTCACCAGATTGGAATTGTTACAAATCTTTTCGATATATATATATATATATATATATATATATAATATATATATATATATATATATATATATAGATATATATATATATGTGCATGAAAAAAAGTATGTAGGAATTGGCACTTTTTCACCAGAAAGAGAAATCAATAGTTTATATTTTGCTCAGTAAAAAAACAAATCATTATAATGTTGAAAGTGTAAAATTCTTTTGGCTGCTATTTGACTTACAAGTGTGATTATCTCCCTGAAGTGTCTTCCTGTTCAAGCAAATTTCCTTTCCTATACGGCATTTAAGTGGAATCTGGATCACTTTTTTTTTTTTTTTGGAACTTCAACAGTGTTTTAGTTCCGTGGTGTACTCGGCCTGGTTTGCACCCAGGTGCAACATCACCCCGCGCACATAAAGACAACACGGACAGCTGTCTTTTCAATCTGGGATCAGATTTCAGACAGTATTAGAATGAGTTTCTCACCCACGCTTGGATTTTCACTAAATGGTGAATGGTAAAGATATGTTAATATGATCAATTCTTGGTTATAATGGGCTTTCTCTGAGAAGGGAGCTGCTGCTCTAGTGTGTTGTATTTGCAAGCGCAGCAGGCCGTCGGTGGTTCCATGGTGTAATGGTTAGCACTCTGGACTTTGAATCCAGTGATCCGAGTTCAAATCTCGGTGGAACCTGAATGCGCTGAATGTTTTCTTTTACTTCTGAAAAAAAAGATTAGATTTTATAATTGAACATGGTTAACCCCTTTTTACCCACAGCACTAGCATCAAGACTTCAATTTTACAACTTACCTTTTGGTCATAGCCACCTAGTTTCCTTAATATGGGTTATAAGTCTGTAAAATCAGTAAGTGGACACCGAACTTCAATGGTGTTTTAGTTCCAAGGTGTGAAAGACTTTATACACACCCAGGTGCAATATCTACCCCCCCTTCCCCCCCACACACACTCAAAAAAGATGGCAGTGGTGCCCCGATTTTTTCCCCACCTATCAAACGAGTCCCCGGTGACCACTTGGGATCAGATTTCACATGGCGCAAGCATTAGGAAGAGGATTTAAAGGTCCCCGGATCAAGCTTGGATTTTCAGTAATGAGGAATAGTGAAGACCTTGCGAATGCTGCACACTTCTTAGTCTCGAATGTGTGAAACAGGCCCCACTGCTGTAGCAGGCAGTATTTTCTGAGTTCCTCCCAGCTTCACGGTTCCATGGTGTAATGGTTAGCACTCTGGACTTTGAATCCAGTGATCCGAGTTCAAATCTCGGTGGAACCTGACCTCGAAACATTTTTCTATCTGAGAAATATTCTTTCAAGCGGGTGATAATGTAATGATAATAATAATTAGTTTTTACGTATTTTTGGATTTTGTTGCTTTTTATTCACTTTATTCATTTTTAGACCACTGTTAAAGTGAGGTACAAATAAAATGAGGGGCACTTTCAGCATATTCAGGGGCAGGACTTTTCCATCAACCATCGCTCTACTGCACACACACACACACACACACACACACACACACACACACACACACACACACACACACACACACACACACACACACACACACACACATATCATATTATAGCATATATATATATATATATATATATATATATATGATATATATATATATATATATATGTATATATTACATGTAACGGCGTTATGTAATTTAATTACAAAATAAAAGTAACAGTAATCCGTTACAGAGATAGCAAAAACATGTCATAATAAAATTACAGTTACTTTAGAAAATGTTGAAGGATTATAAATTCCAGCTACCACTGCCTAACACCCTCCCTCCTCCCACGGTCGACAAATATTTTCAGCCCCCCCCCATCCCCCCATCTAAAAATTTGATTCTGAAGTAGCTCAGTTTCGGAAATATATCCCACTTTTTCGAGCGCCACCTAGTGGACAAATGAAAGTAATGAAAAAGTAATCAAATGTAATCAGTTACTTTACTTTGAATTTACTTTAAAATAAATTAGTTTACAATATAATTAATTAATTAATTTGATTTAATTTAGTTAGACTACTTTAGGCGTCATTTGTAATCTGTAACTTACAAAGTAACCTTCCCCAACACTGTATATATATATATATATATATATATATATATATATATATATATATATATATATATATATCCATATGTAAATATTTATATGTTACATTGTCAAGCAAAAAAACACTTAACAAATAACAACCAATTTCACAAAATGTAGCTGAGAAAAACATAACATACTGGTCTCCCCAAATGGAAATACTTCGTTAAATTACAGTTACACCAAAAAGCAACTTAGGTACCGTAGCAAATTTCATTTCGTTTGAAAGCACTGGTCTTTATTCAAATATTTTCACGCATTAGGTCATAGTATAATATGAGACGCTGCTTAATGGAAGCTTATTGAGTGATTAATGTTAAGACTGATACAAGCTGATGTAAATGCTTTGGGAATAATTAGCTTGATACAGGAACTTGCGAGAGAGAGAGAGAGAGAGAGAGAGAGAGAGAGAGAGAGAGACAAATACAATATGTTGCTGTCAGTGTGGTATTATAAACCATTTGTAATCATTACATTTGCCAAAGACGAAGTGTTCCGAAAAGCCACTGCTAACTAATGCGCTGTTCTTACCTTGAATAGAACCTCAAAGAAGCTTTAATTAGCCGTAATGATTTATACATTTTGAATCTGTCTACATTCGGAGATGTTAGCCTATGGAGCGTGCCCCGATGAACGTGTGTTCATTGTTCTGTGTGCTTATCGGGACCTGAATTGCAAATGAACGTTTTTTGGTTTTTTTTGGAAATACAGAGCATCTACTGTATGTCCTATCATTTATCACAACATTGTGGAAGACTGACGAAGAGGATCTTGGCTGGGAGATAACCTCCTTACAAAGTGCATCCTGCTATTTAAGCTCGGATTAATGAGGACTCCAGTGCCAGGAAGGCAGAAGTTTGGAAGGAAGGGGGAAATCAGACAAATGAAATCCATCTGGTGTCGGTTATCAGCACGTCACAGCAGGAAGTCGCTCGGCTAACTTCGCATAGCGAGCTCTAATCTGTTCCAGTGTTGGAGGCTGTACAATGTGCATTTCAAGTTTAATACCCACCACCCCTGCGTTTGGTGGGAACTGATCGATCGTGAACACTAAAATAAGTATCAGTATCATTGTCATAGCCTCAGTTGTCAAGGATAGGCCCGGTGGAAGGATCCAAAGCACAGAACGGGTTCTTACTCAGTCTATAGGTCCAAGAGACTTGAAAAGTCCAGTATGTAGCTGGAAAGTCCGATGGAGCTTGAAATAGGGAACAGGGGTCAGACCTGAGAGTCCTTAGGAAAAGCTATGGAGACAATCTGGACAATCTGGAGGAAAGGAACTGGGGTCCTTTAAAATGTCATGGGGGCGTGGCATCAGTATCATTATCATAACCGTATCCAAGCTTCTTGATTTATTATGCTCTACACTGCACTGTACTCCTGATCTCCAGAAACAGTTTAGCCCAGCTAGAGTGCTCGTTGGGGTCCGTCAACGCCGTGCTCGTTGTCACCGAGCAGATGCATTTCACAATAAACTATACTACTACTATACTACCGCCAACTATAATTCTCCACACCCCTCAAGCAAATGTGCAGTTGTACCCATGAGTATAGCTGTTGTTTAGTTTCGTAGTCAGGTTCAGCTTTTCCTGTTCGTCTACACAATCATTTCATTCGCATCAGTATCTTATCTGCCTCCGTTTTCATCCTCAACACATTTAATAACACTAGACACAACACATAGTAAATATCACGCACCACCATATCTGGAAATATCATATTTATCATATTGCTGAACTTAGTATTATAGTAGACAGCCAAGAACAAAGGTAACTTTAGAAAACATAACGGCTGTTTTACTAAAAACACACACACAATGCACACAATGCACAATATATTGAGTTTTGAACAAGCCGTGGCAGAGTGAAGATACAAGACTCATGCAACAATAGATTTAATACATAAAAACAGGTAGGAAATGTGAATGCGACCATGTAGACCAACACTAATGACATTTTTCACGAAGAAAAAAATAAAAAGAAAGACATTATAACGTTACGGCTCTGCCGTATCGTAGATTTAGCCTTTCTTATAATAAAAAGCGATCATTAGAAAGAAGGTGAGCAGCGAGACAGTGTGTGTTCAGTAGTCTTCAGAACAGAACAGGTTTTGTTTTCACACACGCACAGACACACACAGACACACACACACACACACACACACACACACACACACCTACACATGAATTGTGAATATGTCTAAAAGGTTCTTTTTTTTGGTGCTGAAATGTAATGGCAATGATCTATGCCAAGAATTCAGACAGGGAGTGTGTGTGTGTGTGTGTGTGTGTGTGTGTGTGTGTGTGTGTGTGTGTCTGTTTGTGTGAGTTCAGAGGAAAGCAAGTACGAGTGTGGTACAATGCCGAGCCACATCCATCGCTCTCTCTCTCTCTCTCTCTCTCTCTCTCTCTATCACTTTCTATCGAATCCACAGCAATTACCTGCAGCATAAGAGGGAAATAAATGAAGTAAATATATACACAGACACACACACACACACACATAGACACACACACACACACACATCACACACATACACACACACACAGGAATGGGTAAAGTTAAAGCTACAATGATATGTTTGAGATAAGCATTTTCAGCCAACAGTTTTCTCAATAAAGTCCAATAAAAGATACACACAAGAGTCGGTGGAAGGAGCAACACAATTGCTGGAGTGTGTGTGTTTTGTGTTGTGATTTAATCATTTTATGAACACACTCAGACACTCACGCCTGAAAAAATGCTTAGATAGGAATATCGTAATAAAAACAGGGAAAAAGTGAAAAAGAAGCAGAAACCTGTTCACTATTGCTACCAGTCTGATGACTTATATTGTGTATATATATATATATATATATATATATATATATATATATATATATATATATACACACACACAATCCATAAGACACAATGCAAACTCATAAACTCATTATAATCATAACACACACTCCTTAGACATGCGCACTCACTACAATCCATAATAACACACAATCATTAGAACTACACCCTCATTAAAATCCATAACACACGCTCATTAGGACTACACACTCATTACATTCATATCTCATTATACACTCGTTATGATCCTAACACACACTCATTAGAACTACACACTCGTTACAATCCTAACACACACTCGTTTTAATTACACACTCATTACACTCCATAACACATACTCATTAGAACTACACACTCACTACATTTGTAACACACACATTATTAATACACACTCATTATAATCCTAACACACTCATTATAACTACACAATCATTACAATCCTAACACACACTCATTATAATCCTAACACACACTCATTATAAATACACACTCATTACAATAGTAACACACACTCATTATAACTACACAACTCATTACAACCCTAACACACACTCATTAAAACTACACACTCATTACAATCCTAACACACACTCATTATAACTACACACCTGTTATACACAAAATAATCCTAACACAATAACACTCATTACTAAATACACACTCATTACATATCCTAACACACACTCATGTACTAACACTACACACTCATTACAATCCTAACCTACACAAACACTCATTACAATCCTAAACACACTCATTATAATCCTACACACTCATTACACACAATCCTAACACACACTCATTATAAATACACACTCATTACAATAGTAACACACACTCATTGTAACTACACACTCATTACAATCCTAACACACACTTGTTAGAATCTTAACACAAACTTATCTGAACAACTTTTTTTTTTAAATGTCTATTTATGAAAAGAAAGATGTTCAGAAGGAAGTTGTAGAAACAGAAGTGTACACTGTAATCTGTAACACACACACACACACACACACACAC
>JACRUU010000028.1:9253328-9285828 GCA_030449085.1 Kryptopterus vitreolus | reverse complement strand
GCACATCCACTTACACACACACACACACACACACATACACACCCAAAAGGTCTCACATCTGGCTTGCACCACACACATACACAAGTGCATGTAACAATTTAACTGACAGCATGAGGTATAGGCACTCCCACCCAGCCACACACACACACACACACACACACACACACTGCACCCATGCACACTCATACACTGAAGTTGTTGGTATCTGTATCAAAGAGTTCCACCTGTGTGTTTTTTCCTCGTCCTCCTGCACATGATCAGGAATCCCGCCACAGCAGCAGTCAGGAGCAGAGCGAGGGTCAAACCCACTGTGATGATGAGGAAGCTGTTCGATTGGAGGATGGTCATCTTGGCCTCCACGTCCTCCTCCTCCTCTTTAGTGTCGGTCAGTGTGTAATTCATCTGATCTTCAGAAGCTGGATACAGAACAATAGGATGCTGTAATGCATTATGCATACACAAACACATGGTCATAATACACACAAACACACACACACACACACACACACACACACACACACACACACACAATTAAAGACTCACCTTCCTTACGTAGTATTTCTGTAGTGTCATTTTTGGGGACAGAATTGAGCTTCACTTCTGTAAAAGAAATGCACAGGTCGTCGAAAGGTTTACACTTGCGTTACTTGTGTGAAACGTGAGTTTATTACCTGTCGTCTTGTTGTGCGCTTTCATAAGCGTTGCGTTAGACACTTGCTTGGTCGTGGCTGTTGTAAACAACAACAACAGTTGTTAACTTCGTTAAGCTAAGCAAATGTAAAAAGAAATGACAAAAAGAAGAAGTGCATAACTTTAAAAGCGCATTTAAAATGAAATTATCACTCCATCTATCCATCCATCAAACCGATACGTTGGAAGAACAACAAGCAGAAGAAATTTGGGCCAATAAACTCAATGAATGAGCATGAGATTAATGGATTTTTCTCTGTCTTTGTTAGATGTAGAGATCATGAATGCTTGTTTTCTTAATGTATGATTTTTCATTGTGAAACCTGAAGGAGGAGGTGGAATGGCTCGTAGGTGTTTGCAAATATCCTGCATTCTGGATCACAGGTTTTTTTCTACTACATTTATTTGTCCTGCCCTGATTTCAATGTCTTCAGTACTGATATACTGATGGTGAAATATGACAATACTTATAATAATAATAATAATAACGATCACTCAATAAGTAGAAGGTGTGTCCTAACCTAACCTTTCATTAGACAGATTTAAATGAGATTACACTCGTGCAAATTTACACACTTAAGTATTATTGCAAAGCCCTTTCTTATAATAATCTGCACACCCCAAAATCTGGCGGCAATTGAGCAAGTAGTGACTAAATGTAGAATAGAATGTTCAAAACGAATCTTAAAATCTGTAATCTTATGAATCACACATGAATCTTATGATTAAGCATGGAAGTAAGTAATCAGCTGCCACTGTAACTTCATTTGAACAACTGCAGCAATTTGCAGAAGTGAAACTATATGCTTTTCTACCACGCCCTTGTTGATTTCCTCTTTGTGCGCTGATGCATGTGTGTTACCGCACTGAATAGCTGGTAACTACGATGGAAAATGAAGTTTTTGTGTACAAGATCATATATAGATAAGTTATATAGATAAGTATATATATATATATATATATATATATATATATATGTATGTATGTATATGTATGTATGTATGTATGTCTGTATGTATGAATGATGTGTATGTATGAATGTGTGTATATGTATGTGTGTATGTATGTATGTATGTATGTCTGTATATATATGTAATATGTATATATATATATATAATATATATATATCTATCTATACATACATACATACATACATACATACATACACTCATTTAACACTGTTTCGATTTGTTTAGATACAAGTCGCAAGCGCTTCTTCATTTATTGCTTTATGTAAGCAATGTAATTACCATGGTAGCTAGATAAGAACCTATATGATTCATTTCTACTGTTCGTACACTATGTACTGTCCATTTCGACATGTTGGAATATTGTCGTAAAAAACATATATTGCCATGCAACAGATTTACTCACAACTTTGCTCCAAAGTAACCTGCTCTTGTGTTTCAGCATCTCCAGAATCCACTTCCTCCTGAACTGTAAAGCAACGTTCATAAGCATTACAATCTTTTACAATTCGGCTGCAAAATCATTCCTTCTTTGATATTCCTGTGTTTGGAAAATATCAGACTACAGTCAACTAACAAAACCATGATTAGCCAAACTACGCTGAACTAAATAATGACTCGCTAAACTATAATAAACAAAGCATTTACATGGTTTGATAATATCCGGATTGACTTCCAATCATCCCTTTTATATAATGAGCGGTTGAGGGTTAAAGGGCTCATTAAAGTGCCCAGTGTGGTAGAGAAGGGATTTGAACTCATTATACCGCAGGATTAGAAAGTTTACGGGTTAAAGGGTCAGGAGGAGCATCTTAGATGCATTTCAAATTAAAATCATCTTGTCGAGAAAATACATTTCCATATTTGTCAGGTGGGAGATCAGTGGTTAAGGCATTGGGTTCTGGATCAGAAGATTGCAGGTTCAAATCACACCACCAAGCTGCCACTTGTGGGCTCTTGAGCAAGGGCCCTTAACCCTCAACGTCTTGTTAGTCACTCTGGATAAGGGCATAAATGTATTTGGCAAATATCCTTAGCAACTTCCAGTTATTCCATTCAACCGAGCAGTCAATGTCTCAGAAACAGGAGAATTGAGGTGCTGTGAATCGAGCTCATGACCTTCCAATGAACTTCCACTCCATAATTAATTGTCCCCGTGATGTAAGTTATGACTAGACGAAGTATATCACACTAAAGTACGATCCGACTCGTATAAGTGATCCTACTCTAATGTTCCGCTTGCCTAAGATATACTGTAGATAGATATAGATGATAGAGTTTTTTTCATGCCACACTTATTTAATGTTAATATCTTGGGCAATTACAGTTTCAGTGAAATAATAACAATAGTAATAATAATTGTATGATAACATGTAGAGTTATCCTTTTAGTCTGACTTTTCTTCCCTTCTCTTTTTGCTTCAGACTTTCCTTTAATTTGTCTCTGCAAGCCATCAGTTTCCCTATAGGATCAATAAAGTCTGCTGATTATGGCTAATGATGATGCTATCTCAAAACTGGGCAGTTCAATTATTACATCTTTCCCATAACAGTACAAAATTCAAGTAAACAACCTCGTTTAACATGATGCATAATGCACATTTTGTTTGAGCTGGAAAGAAAATCTGAAACCTATAATGATACATAAAGAGTTGATTCAGGCCAGCACACCTACACACTTTTCTAAAGATATCTTTGGACTGTTTTTTCCATTGAATTGTGTATTGCCATTCTATACCTTAATACCCAGAAACAAATATTAAAACCAATATTTTCTTTTGTTGAAAAATTATTTAGTTCATGAAGTGAGTTTGAAGGCACAACGTCATTTGGCGTGATGAAACCAAAATTGAACTTTTTGGCTTTATATATATATATATATATATATATATATATATATATATATATATATATATATATATATATATATATATATATATATATATATATATATATGATATGTGATATATGTGTGTATTCATCTTGCATTCATCACACTGCATTCATCTTTACATCAATTTTGACCAAATTTCCTCAAAACATCAGTGATCCACCAATAGGAATGCTGTATATTTCATCACAGGCCTTGTTGACTCTCCAAATAGTGTATATATATATATATCATTCATTCATTCATCTTCTACCGCTTTATCCGATCTTCCCTCGGGTCACGGGGAGTCTGTGCCTATCTCAGGCATCTATGGGCATTTAGGCAGGATACACCCTGGATGGAATGCCAACCCATCGCAGGACACACACACACACACTCACACACACACATTCATACACTAGGGACAATTTTCCAACCTACCGTGCATGTTTTTGGACCGGGGGGAAACCGGAGAACCCGGAGAAAAACCCCCTGAGGCACGGGGAGAACATGCAAACTCCACACACACATGGCCGAGACGGGAATCGAACCCGGATCACCTGGTGGTGTGAGGCGAACGTGCTAACCACTATGCCACCGTGCCCAAGTAGCATCAAGTAGCAATAAAGCAGCATCAAGTTGTGTCTGCACATCCTGTGTAAATATTAATAATATATACTCAACTCTGTGACACCAGGGCACAAAACTCCACAACCACACACCAAAATCAAGTGGAACCTCTTCCCAGAAGTTGTGGAAGTTTTACCAGCAGCAAATAAGAAATGTATGTGGAATGGGAAATTCAAAAACTACAAACAAAACTTACGGTCATGTGTCGACAAATTTCTGTCTGTATCACTTATAATGTAACCTGTATGCATTGTATTCAAATCATTCACTTTCTATAGCTAACAATTCTATATCTATATTAGTATAGCTTTATTAGTTGTTATTATATTTTTGTTGTTATTTTGTTTTGTTTTACCTGTAATGATGCCGTTCGGGGTTGCACCACCCACAAGAGGAGAGTGTGTTACAGTCGTTGCTGAATAAGTGACATAAATATAAATCGTTATAGAAATGGACTAAATATACTGTACATTTGTGATAGATTCTAATCTAATGGGAGTATCTAATAAACAGAATCAAGTATTTACACGTAATAGAAATTTGAAATGAATACAAATAAATTTGTGTGTGTGTGGGGGGGGAAAGGGGGTTCAATCAGATGCAACTGAACACATTTGCATTATGGGGAACTCACAGATCGGCCCTTCAGTGCTTTCAGGAACTCCAGATCCATTGTCCTCACAGTGAACTGCAGAGAGAAACATTTATGAGTAAAATGTATAAATATGATGTATGGCGTTAATGCTTTGATCCTCGTTCATGACAGTACTGCATATTAGCAGCAGTTCTGGTAGTGACTCATGGAAACCTTCATCCACAGAGACGTTTCCACTTGCTAGGTTCTTTGTTATGTGACTCACACCTGTGACATTAGACGATTATTCAGATAAGCAGGGTCTGGACTCATGTCAGTGACTAATGTCTCTGTTAAATTGGTTTGGTTTGACAAAGAAGCCCTTATTCTCTTCGAAACACTTTACCATCTCTGTCAAAATGACCACCATGAAATTCATTCACACCAAATGAACACAATTAGTCATGTTTGAAAGGTTTAAGATGCACCCCAAGGCCAAACCTCTTGTTTCTCCAAAATTATAGCTTGAAATTGTCTTTTTTCGATTGACAGGTAGTTTTGTTCGAATTGTTCGAAAATAAGCTTGAAATGTGAACAAAAAAAATCCCACAATACATTTATTTTATTGATATTGGGATATTAAAAAGAGTTTTCACCTGGTCACAGGTCAGTTTCTGAGGTGTTGCCAGGGATGATATCTGGACTAGGAAAATTATAAGGAGGAATGATGTATAATCTATGATATTCAGAAGTTTACAGTCATCATTCGCGTTTCAAGATTACAAACTGATTACTTGTTAATTCTTTATTTTTAATAGATAACATAAAAAACATTATAAAAAGCATTAAGGAGTAACATAAGCATGTGAAGTTGCTGACAAAAAGCTGTTTGGGAAAACTGATTTAGGATCCGCCATCACACGTCCGTTGGGCCTCATCCTAGGGGGAAAATATAAATCTTACCAACCAAATTGTTAGAGTTTAGAAAGTTCTAGAATAAAGCATTGTCAGCAAATAGCCACAATTCTGTAGCACACAGTTACATAATGTGGCCTAATTTAGATCGTGTCTACAGCTATACTTAATATACCCATAGATTTTCTCTATGAATCTAAATGGACCTCTTTTTTTTAAACCCCAACGTCTTCAGGATACTTTTACTTCATTTATTATCTTTCAGTCAGAGTACCAAACTTCACATCTATTCATTTGTGTTTGTTTCTGTTTTTAAATGAGATGAGATTTCACCCTTTTTTCAAGCCCACACCAGGTATTATTACCACAGCACTAATTTTACACTCTTTACGACTCTTTTCTCACAATGCACAAAATCACCCCTTCATAGCTCCAAAACAAACTCTTCCATAGCTGTTCATGAGGATAGAAGGAAATACACACACACACACACACACACACACACAAGTACTGAGCATCTCTGACAAAGCAACATCTGCATGTTCATATATATATATATATATATATATATATATATATATATATATATATATATATATATATGGTGGCTTAGTGGTTAGCACATTCGCCTCACACCTCCAGGGTCTGGGTTTCGATTCCCGTCTAGGCCATGTGTGTGTGGAGTCTGCATGTTCTCCCTGTGCCCCCGGAGTTTTTCTCCGGGTTCTCCGGTTTCCCCCCTGTCCGGCATAGACTACCCGTGGCCCGAGGGAGTTCCGAGAAGCCCAAGAAACTCCCAGGCAGTTCAATGGTAATAAGAGAGTATCTGCAATATTGCACTAGAAGTCCTTCAAATTTAGCACATGAATCATGATTCATCCATTTCCTACATACATCCTGTCACAACTTTATGTTCTAACTTCACGTTTCAACCCTGGAGACCATAGGATTCCCATAGACTACTCACAAAGGGTGAGCCATTTCTTAGATTTCTTAGTTTATATACGCTTAGTTTATATCTAAAGTTCCTATAATGTTTGTAATCCTGTGAAAACCACACACACATGGCCTACAAGGGAATCGAACCGCCTAAGAGCCTATTTGATGCCTGCTTAATGAACTACAATAAGGAAAATATAGCCTTTTCAGCTCCAGTGAATTTCGCACCAACACTTGTTAATTGAATGCCTTTTTTTGGCTCTTTTGTGTGCGTTTTTTTATTTTTAATATCTAATCCACGATCCTTATCATATGACTCATACGCATGTGTCATCTTGTCTAGAATTCAACAACATGTCCAAAAGAGCTTTAAAAGGAACAACAAGGAAAGAGAAAAATTGGGATAAGATAGGGAAAACAATATATTGGAGTGAATATGAGTACAGCCTCGGACAAGCTTGATCGATTTTTTCAACAAGTTGAAAACAAACAATAAAATGAAATAAATTGATTTGTTGCCTAAGTCAAAAAATCCCTTTGCTCCATTGTAGCAGTTTAAGAATACATGCAGGGTTACCCCCTTAGCTAATGAGAAGATTAATATTGTAGCTGACTACAGGAAAACAATGTAAACACAAACTGATGGTGCATATGAGACAGAAGACTATGCAGAGTGTCCGCAGGAAAAAAAAACCCTCTAAAGACAGGGTTTTTTACTTGTCACACAAACATTACAGGAGAGTGTAAATTCTTTCTTTACGTATCTTGTGTGTTTGGACTCTGGGGTCAGCCATGACACAGCACCCCTAAAGCAAAGAGAAGTAAGGGCTTTGTTTAAGAGGCCAACATTTATACCCTCACCTTCAGTGTAGTATTCATTCATTCATCTTCTTCCACTTTATCCGATCTTCCCTCGGGTCACAGGGAGCCTGTGCCTATCTCAGGCATCTATGGGCATTAAGGCAGGATACACCCTGGATGGAATTCCAACCCATCTCAGGGCACACACACATTCATACACTAGGGACAATTTTCCAAGGTGCCAATCAACCTACCGTGCATGTTTTTGGACCGGGGTGGACCCGGAGAACCAGGAGAATAAAAACCCTGAGGCATGGGGAGAACATGCAAACTACACACACAAATGGCGAAGGTGGGAATCGAACCCGGACCCTGAAGGTTTGAGGCGAACGTGCTAACCACTAAGCCACCATATATATTCATTCATCTTCTACCGCTTTATCCGATCTTCCCTCGGGTTACGGGGAGCCTGTGCCTATCTCAGGTGTCTATGGGCATTAAGGCAGGATACACCCTGGATGGAATGCCAACCCATCGCAGGGCACACACACACACACACACACATTCATACAATAGGGACAATTTTCCAAGGTGCCAATCAACCTACCGTGCATGTTTTTGGACCGGGAGGAAACCGGAGAACCCGGAGAAAAACCTCCTTGAGGCACGGGGAGAACATGCAAACTCCACACACACATGGCTGAGACGGGAATCGAACCCGGATCCTGGCGGTGTGAGGCGAACGTGCTAACCCCTAAGCCACCGTGCCCCTCGCCACCATATAATATATATATATATATATATATATATATATATATATATATATTTTCATTGATTGATACCCCCTAATACAGCTATAAGAAAATATAATTATATATATATATATATATATATATATATATATATATATATATATATATATATATAAAGACACAGGAAAGGAAGGAGAGTAAAAAAAGAGCAAGAGAGAGAGAGGGGGGGGGTGAAAGGAAGAAATCCGACAGTGAGACAAATCTGTTACTATGTTCACACTTACCAGGCTCAGTTAGACAGGCAGTCAGTGCCAAGATCAGCAGCAACACATAGGAGGTCATTTCCCACAATCCTCTTTGGTAGTAATGGCCCTTACTCTGGGCAGAGACAGACATAGTGCCATAGCACCAACCCTCCGTCATGACATCCTGCTTCCTCTTTCAGCTTTGACTCACCTACAGGAGGGAAAAAAAACTCTCTCTCTCTCTCTCTCTCTCTCTCTCTCTCTCTGCTTCTCTCTCACTTTCTTGTACTGGGTGCCTATGTGTTTGTGCATGTGTGTGTGTGTGTGTGTGTGTGTCTGTGTGTGTGTGTGTGTGTGTGTGTGTGCACGGATGTGATGCAATCTGCAGCGAACTTGTTGCTACAGGTCACACTCACTGTGAAAACAGATTCTTGCAGTCGAAGTATGCGGCCTGACCAAATATGTGTATGTGTGTGTAAGAAAGGAGAAAGTAGACAGGGCAGAGTAAATGGGGAGTGGTAAAGGCATTAAGCACACCAAGCTGTTTGCAGTCAAAAAGCAGAAAAGCTTGCAGCGATTACCTGGCTCTCAGTATATGCTGGTCAGGCGTAACAATGAGACCAATATTGTATCGCCTAACATTGTATTGGTCTCCCCTTTTGCTGCCAAAGCAGTCCAGACCCATCGAGCATTAATAGCATTACCTTCTTCTCTTTAGCAGTTTGAGCTACAGTATGTTTCTACCGGAACACACGGCGCTTCACTCTGCAGTGCCTCAGTGAGTCTTGACCCTGACGCCGGTTCACCACTGTTCCTACCTTGGAGTACTTTTGATAGATGCAGACCGGAAACAACCTGAAAGAGACGCAGTTTTGGACGCGGTCGGCTAGCCATCGAACATAGGCTCAAATCCTTTCACTTATCCCATTTTTCCCGCTTCTAACACCTCAACTTTGAGGTCAAAATGTTGATTTGTTTGCTGCCTAATAATACCCCACCCACGATCATGATAATCCGAGATATTCACTTTACATATCAGAACATTATAATGCATTGGTTGTATTTGTCCTTGATCGTGTTAAAATCATTTAAGAGAGTTGGAATAAAGAATGGTGGATCTCAATGACTTTTTTTATGTTATTTGAGGAAAATAAAAATATTTTGGGATATTACTTTTGTTCAAGTTCAAGTTATAAAGCACTTTTTTTTACCACATTGTGGACATTGTCTCAAGCATTTTGGGTGATATTGAGAGTGTGATTATAAATAATACAAAATACCAGAGAGTGAGAAATACTATGAACACCTGGAGTGTGTGATTGTGTGTAATGTCCTTTCTGCAGTTTTATACAGTCCATTGATGAACAAAACTCTGCATGAAGTGGAAACCCAAAGGGTCCTGGTACATCTCTAAATTTCATTTGTAAGTGTAATGATGGAAAATAAAATCCTTCTTTGTAATAGTAAGCTAATGATTTAGCTGACTGGAGCAAATCTGTTAAGCTTTTCATGTAAACAACTTAAAGAGAGAACAATACTGCACATGATTTTCCACAGATGTGTTAATGAATGAGCGAGGAGATTTTTACTTGTCACACATACATTAGTTATAGGAAGGTCGGATGATTTAAGTGACTCGGCTCTTTGAATCTCATTCATCAAAATGGACTATTTTTGAGTCACTTAGTTCATTTCATTCCTTTGATTAATAAAATGAAACAGTCACATGACAAAAGCATGAATATTTCGGACCGGTGGTCTCATGAGTTGAACTACTCAATTCTGTTTCCTGTGTAATGCACTACATAATGTGTATTAGAGCCACATGATTAAAAAAAAGAATGATTCGGACTAGAGGAGTCATGAGATGAACTACCCAATTCTGTTTCCTGTACGTAACCTGCGGAGCTTTCGCCATGCTTTTGAAAATGAACAAATCACTCCTTGAGACCCGAACCATGTTAAACAACTTTTGTTATGGGTCGGAAAATTACATCTGCTGCTTTGTTGAGGTCACAAGAAAGCAATTTTTGCTATGTGGAGGTTACGTGAACAGAGGTTTTGTTATGCTGAGCTCACGAAAGAACAACTTTTGTTATGGGAAGAAGTCGTGATCACAAGAAAACAAGAAACAAGAATTGTATTTGGATGTTGCTACACATTGTATAATATTCCAGTAAATTGTAATAAAAGAAGGTGAGTCACACCGCCATCCTCTCAGCTCAACATGAAAATGACCAAAACTACATCAATGCCAGCATATGACCATACACAGGCTGTCAGGGTCTTTACATAACAGATGTTCTTGATATAACAACAGAATATTATTATTGAAATATTCTCATTATGACGACATCATTTTCTCTTGATATTGACAGATATTGTTTTCTCATTATCACAACTCAGTGCTCTTAAGTAGATAGCAGTTTTATCGCAACATATTTATTCTATGAAAATCTAACTGTTGGGGTGTATATCATGAACTACACACGGGTGTCTAAAAGTTCATACAGACTTAATTTATAGTCCCTGACCACAGTAAAATCGAATGCAATATTCAAAACGCGCTGAATACCCAGAAAACAAGATATTGATCATGGGCGAAATAATTAGCCGAGATCCAGAGAAACTGAACGTGTGATAACGAGAATACACCTTTTGTTGTGGCGAGATCATAATAAAACAACTTTTGTTATGGGTAGAGCGTTAAATCGCGATCACATGCACATGCTATGTAGAGGTCACAAGAAAACATTTTGTTACGTCGAGATGACTAGAAAAGACGTTTTGTTATGTTGAGATTCGTGAAAGAACAACTTTTGCTATAGAAAGAAAATGAAGTCACGTTCACGAGAAAGCAAGAGTTTATAATGCATGACCTCTTAGGACTTCCATAGAAATTGTATTTGGTTGTTGCTACCTATTGCATTGTATATTAATAAAGTAAATGGTAATAAGCGACTCACACCGCCATCTTGTGTCTGAACGAGAGTACTGCACATCATTGACCACTAGATAACATGCACGGTATACGGAATTTTAATTAAACTGCCATTAACGCTACAAAACCGATCAACAATAGTCAATTTGGTAAAAATAAATAAATAAATAAATACAATTTGGTCATTAATGTCATTTTCAGTCAATGATTATACAAACAATGCAAAAGGCGAGAAAAGAGCGGCGCATGCGCGGTGGAACCGCCATGCTGTTCAATCACTGTTGGCGGGAGCAAGAGCAACAAAAACAACGAAAACAGCCTCGTCAGCGACTTTCTGACAGAAGAACTTCGGTGAACTAAAGACAATGGTGCGTGTGTTAAAAACTATTTATTTGTAGTTACATTTCGATAAAATTGGAATTTTTGGGAAGAGGTTTATCCGCCCACGTAGACACTGAGGCTAGTTTTGGTTAGGTGTTTAAAATAATAACAACAACAATAGGAATTAGAGCTTTGATAACGTATATACACTTATACGATTTGCGTGGAATATATATATATATATATATATATATATATATATATATATATATATATATATGCATGCAGCCTATATGTAAAAAAAAAAAAACCCAAAAAACTTTCATTGTATTTGTCAGCCTTGTAAGTAGTCGCAGGCGCTATTGTGGCAGCTCAGTTCCCGTAGTGTAGTGGTTATCACGTTCGCCTAACACGCGAAAGGTCCTCGGTTCGAAACCGGGCGGGAACAAGTGATATTTCTATTTTTTCCCCCTAGAGTGTTTGTAAATTCATTGTATAACAGTCCTATAAGTTCACTCGTGCATGTTTTATATTTCCTGCACATTGTCTATGCGTGGATTTTCTAAAGTCTGTTATCCAGTCATTCCGAATTGGCAGACCTATCTGTCTCTACGAACAATATACCTATATATTCTACAACAACACTGCAACATTTAAATGATTTCAACTTTTAAGTGTGGTAAAAACTAGAAATATTCACAAGAAATATGATTTCAATAAATAAAATGACGAAAATTTGTTCCTCTTTTTCTGAAAAATCTATCAGTTTTTTTGTTCATGCATATTTCATGCGCATACTCTTTATATGTGGACAGATATAATCTCTCTGAAGTCTACTATTGAGACATTCAGAAACACCAGGTTGCTGGTTTATTATCTGTCTATCATGTTGAAATTCAACTATGTGAATTGCTTTATCAGATATTTAAAGTCCATAAAACCAGAACATTTCACTAGCTTAATTACGGATTTGTTGTACGTGTGAACAACCTGCTGTCGTATAGAATCATGTATTCACGTTGATCATTTCCTCATTTCCATAGTCAAAAAAGAAAGGGCTGAGCCTGGAGGAGAAAAGAAGCCGTATGATGGAAATATTCTTTGAAACGGTAACCCAGTTCAAGGTTGAAATTTTGGATGACCATTTTTATGTGCATTTTATTCAATGTATAATTTATCCATCAATATAATTAAAGTTACCATATTCTCTAAACCAATATTTATTTTTATAGAATATTTTTGTGCCTTATTAACTGTTTGATGGTAATTGATGCCTGTGACCTTGATAAAGATTGGAATTGATTTGTCTTCTGCAACAGAAAGATGTGTTTCAGCTGAAGGACCTTGAGAAAATTGCTTCCTAAAACGAAAGGAATCAGTAAGTAATGCCCCTATATGTTTACACGCCTGACACTCTCACAAATTCTTATCTAAGGGTGTACTGATCTTTTTTTTTCTTTAATTACAAAAATGAAAAAGTTCTGAATGATGAATGTGAAGTAAATATGTACATATGAATTATATTCAAAAATCCGCATTGTCAAAACAAACACAGTATCAGTGATTCACCTCTAGAGGTCGCTCTTTACTGTGTACTGACTGTGTACTCAGCTGCAATCCGGAAAAACTACCTGTATAGATTTTTACAGATAACTGATAGATTCCAAAAAAATGATTGGGAAAACCAATAAATCAGTCAACTACATAGCACATTATACAGTAGGGACTTAAAACCGACTTAAAACTTACTTTAGTCCATAGGTGTAGTGTTTTGGATGCCTCTCTATTCGGATGTGTTTTGTGATGTTGTTTTATGTATCATTAGGGTTCCGGAGTAACATTTCACTGTGTATTGCATCATATATGGTAAAAATAACAATATTGGCTTATCGACTTGACTGTAAAACTTGTCTTGTCAGCTGATTAGGGTTAAATCTAATAATCATAAACGGTTTCCATCAAATGATCCAAAAATAAGGCCCATAATGTAAATTACAGAAGTGAATTTGATATTGGCGTGTCCACCTCAGCATCTTCATTTCTGGTGTAACAGTTCTTTTAGCCTGCGTATGACGCTTCATTGTGTCCCGTGCAGCTCCCATGTCGGTGAAAGAGGTGCTGCAGAGCCTAGTGGACGACAACATGGTGGACTCGGAGAGAGTCGGAACCTCAAATTATTTCTGGGCTTTTCCTAGTAAAGCTCTACACGCCCGCAAACGCAAACTGGAAGACCTGGAGAAACTGGTGAGAACCATGTTGCAAATTCAGTACAGGCAGTCGTCTCCTTTATTGAACCGTAATATAAGGTTTGAAGGAGGGATTCGGTTTTTGTTGGCGTTCGTGACACTCCCCAGCTGTCATGATATTTGTTCTCCACTAGAGGGATGCACCCTTTACTCTGTGGACCACTTGGCTGTAGTGTCACTAGTACTTGGCTGGCTGGCTTGCAGCTCAGTTCCCGTAGTGCAGTGGTTATCACATTCGCCTAACACGCGAAAGGTCCTCGGTTCGAAACCGGGCGTCTTTTCCCAAGATGTCTTCTGTTTTAATAATCGATTAAAGCTTATTTCTTTTTAATCATTCTGCAAGTCTTTGTTTGTCTATGGACATAAGAAGTGCACATTTAGTCGAGATTTGTGTTTTGTTATTGACCTGATTCGTTATTATGCCTCGCTATGCAGCTCATTTCCTTCTCTGTGTGTTTGTATACTTAAATGTTATAGCAGTGACGGATTTTCTGTGGCTGAGTCGAGACCACACAAATATTTACCCGACCTGCATGAAATTCGTTCTTAACTTTGGAGTCGGATTACTTGGGTACCTTTCGTTGTTAAATCCACTTGGCTCCAGCTAAATACACGCATTTCGATACAGCCAGATTTGGAATGTATGAAGGTTATTACGCACTATACAAGCGCATGTGAAATGTTTATCTCTTTTTGCAGCTTGAGGACGGAAAGCAGCGATGTACCGGTCTTCAGCAGGCCGTTAAAAAAGCCAAAGATGGACGAGAAGATACGGTAAGGACTTTCCACCTAGCAATTTTTCAGCTAGATTCAAACTTCATACAGTATAACACAAAGTTATACATTGCATAGCCTGGTTTCATATCACATTCTGTACATTATATTATAATATACCATCGTGTTATTCAGTGTTGACTAATCCAGTACAAGATATTGGTACAGTAAAACTGACCGTGTATAACACAACACTTATACACTTTATAGATAAAAGTATTGGGACGCCTGACTTTTTCAGCCATATTTGGCTCTTCCTCAAACTGTTACTGCTAAATTCAAAGTCGAAATTATTCATAAGACAAAGGCTATGCAAGAGGAAGGATTCATCCTTGAGCTCTGTTATCCTTCTCTAATCTGACATGTTTGTGTTGTAACACGATCGTTACTACACGACACACTCTGCTTAATCTCTAAGTAGTTTTAGTCTTTCCGATCCCTGGTGATAATCTCTTTATACATTAATACTATTCATTATATTGGATTATATAGGATAGGAGGTAAGGTTTTCATTTATTTCATTTGTGGAGAAGTGACTCTTTGTTGCTATAAACTACTTTTCATGGTTTCTAAAGCAGAACCAGAATAGCCTGAGTTATTAAATTACACACATAATCAGGCAAATGGGACCGATATAAAATTACTGTGCAGAGGTTTGGCACACTCTGCATGAATAAGACACCAGTGATATCTTTGTGTTTGGCTGAACAGACTTCAGCTCCTGCATCATCAGCGTTTAAAATGTAACTAATACTCCAATCCCATAACTCCAAATAGTTTTTGCTTCGCTTCTTATTTGACTCGATTCATTGCACAGAAATCAGCATACTGTTCATAATGGTTCCTATGTAGTTGCAGCGTTCGGCCAACAGGGGTCCCACAGAGTTACAATTTTAGAGCAGAGGTACCCAAACCTTTTCTTATGAAAGGCCAACAAACTTCCTCTCATTTGTTATTGCATAATAGTTAGAATTCAATAACTAGAGATTTCTATAGCTATAAACTATAAGCTATAATAGCTATTTCTATAAAGCTATAATAGTAGTGCATTCATATGATTGTGACCTCTAATGACAGACCCGAATGTGGACCGTGTTTTTCCAAATAAAAAAAGAAAAACATTTTTCTAAAGGATTTTCCAAGTAAAATTCACCCAAATTCTGTTCTTTTAATATTAATCTACTCTTTTTGTAGCTTAAAAAATATAACAACAAATGTCATGTTAAATAAAACGTCTGTGCCATTGAAAACAATTCACAATTAATATTTTTCTTTATCCAGATTTCATTCAGAGTCGTCCAAGAGTGAAATCGAACCGTGACCCTAATATTCTGCCTCTTATCGTATATATATATTTATTTTTACAATCTAGTCCGCGTGTCTTTTAGGAGGAAAGAGCGACTCTTCGTAAGGAACTCGCATCGCTGAAAGAGCAGAGAGTAACCCTTTGTGCCGAGCTGGAGCAATATAAAGAGTGCGATCCAGAAGTTGTGGAGGAAATACGTGAGTACAGACACAAAACATTTGGACTCGAGTCAATCTAAATCGTATAAAATTCAACATGTAAAATTGAAATGTCTTGCTCCATTATGCTCCGTTATTATTCCTTATTATGATGAGTAACAATGAGTACTGATGAATTGAATTCCTGGAGGTGTGGTTTCATTTAGGGTGACCTCATCCACAGTGTTTATTGCACCAGTACTTTTCTGGATGTGTAGAATCTACACCATGCTTGTTCTTTTTTTATTATTTATCACCCTATTTGGCTTAAGCGTATGTATGCCAAAGTCATACACCACCCTGCCTTTTTCATTCTAATCACACAAAGCACACAAACAAAGTCATGCTCATGGGTAAAGTCATATCAGCTGCATCAGCCGCACCCAACTAACACTTGTGCAAATGTTTCATCTTTCTGTTGTTTTAACCATGAAAACATATAAACTAAACACCAGACTATATATATATATATATATATCTTTAATATCTGCCGGTGAACGCAGCCAAGGAAAAATGTTCTAAATGCTAACGTGAGTCATTTATTCTGTAGTACTTTGATGTACTCGCAGTGAGGCATCGGTTCATTTGGTTTATTTGCACAGGCGTGTGTTTTTTTTTTTTCTGGTAAATCATTTCATCATACAGTTGGGGAGGAAAAAAAGAGATACCATTTACTGTAACCCCGGTTTGTGAGTTTACCTTATTAATTGGGTTGTGATGAAAGAAACGAGTTCGTATGAGAAATGACTCGCATTACAGTGACCCAGTTAGCGAGTCTCGCACCAGTTGTGCCGTGTCTTATTAACTATTGCGGATGAATGTTCGTAGACAAATGAACTGCCACCCGATTCCCCGAAATCTGTAAATAGAGGCGCATCAAACGGTCACTTCAATTTGAACGTCCGTGACATATCCCATTTACGGCACTAACGTCTATAAACAGCTTAAGAAGTAACTATAGAAGCTGTTCTCGGTTGCTATATGCAGGTTAATACAGCTGAGTTGTGTTTTACTGGCTGTCAAAGACAATACATCACTCCATGCGTTCCAGCGTGTCTTAACTTGTCCTGTTGTGAAGCTTTTAACACCTAACCAACATCAACATGGTTACTGCAGCAGGACAAAACAAAACAAGGAGTGGTAACAAGATAATGTTCATTCAAGTCAAGTGGAAAAGTGTCTGGTTAAGTCCCTTAGTTTTTACTTTTTGCTATATTTTTTGAGATAATGATTGAATACGTATAAAAAGACTAGTTTTGAGTTGTAAAGGTTATAAAACTTAAAACATATCCTTAAAACATCCTTACAAAATATTAAACTTAATATTTATCTTGGTTTTATTAGAATATAATGAGTAATATGAGATATTCACAATATAATGGGAGTATTCAACATAAACAATAATATTAGCGTATTCTGGACCGTATGCTTGATCTTTATCAGTTTATAAATGTATTAATATTCCATTTGATATTTAATCTGATGTTACAGTGCATTCAGAAAGTATTCACACCTAAGGTTGGGTGTCATTTTAAATTTTATAACAATTTCCCAATCCCAATTCAGATTCTTATTGATTCCCAGTTTCAATTCCAAACAGAGAACCAACGGCTGATGCTTAGCCATGTTGGTCACAATATATTAGGTTATTATAATATTTACATGCTTACCCTTACCCATACTTAATAATTACCCTCGTGGGCATGGAGTTCACCAGAGCTTCAGAGCCTGCAACTGGAGTTCTCGTACACTCCTCGATGACGACATCACAAAGCTGTTGGATGTTGGAGATCTTGTGCTCCTCCACCTTCTGTGGACAGACACCATGTGTCCATAGATGCTGAATAGGGTTCAGGAATGGAGACATGCTTTGCCTTTACCCTCAGCTTCTTTAGCAAAGCAGGGGTCATCTTGGAGGTGTTTTTGGGATCACTGCCCTGTGTCTCACTCTAATGGAGGGATTATGCTCTACTTCAGAATGTCACATTGCCATTCAAGGTTCCCTCAATGAACTGGAGCTCCCCAGTGCCAGCAGCATTCATGCAGCCCCAGACCATAACACTCCCACCACCATGCTTGACACACTTGTCTTTGTTTTCCTCACCTGCTTGCCGCCACACACATTTGACACCATCCATGAGCAATCTATGTCCTTGTCTCTGAGTGGAATCTGAGCACAGAGGGTTAATGGTCTTAATGGACCCAAGGGCGGCAGTTTGGCCATACCAGGGCTCGAACCCGGATCTTCCGATCAGCAGCCCAGCGCCTTAGACCACTGAGCTACCCCCTCCCTCTTTGGTGCCATGTTGAACTTCCAGTGACCAGTATGACAGAACGAGAGCGATAACACCAAATTTAACACACCTGGTCCACCAGTCATACCTGAGATCTTGTAACACTAATGGGTCACATGACACTGAGGAGAGATATAGCCAATTTGGACATTTTCCCTTATGGGTGTACTCACTTTTGCATCCAGCGGTTTAGACATGAATGGCTATGTGTTGTTATTTTGAGGGGACAGCAAATGTACACTTTTACACTAGCAAAGTGTTGTTTCCTCAGTGTTGCCACATGAAAAGATATAGTAAAATATTTACAAAAATGTGAGTGGTGTACTCACTTCTGTGAGACATTGTGTATATATACACAGTATATATTAGGGGTGTAATGGTACAAATCAAGTTTTTCCGTTACCGGGCTTGCGGTTCAATACGTGTGTGTCCTGAATTCAATCCTTTTAAATCTGAGTTTCCTTCATCTTTGTCCAACACAAGCTCATTTTTGTTTACTTGAAAACATTCACAACAATTAGAGTGTCACTGTGGCTATTTGCGCTGTTCAGGTAATAATTTAGTTTTTCGCATGCTTGGAAACGAATCCTTAGTATTATAGTATATTGCTTACATGCACTAAGCAGACAAAATATCTATAATTCTAATAACATAATTAATTATATTCATTATATATTATATCTATATATATATATTATCATAATCATTATTATTATGAATAATAATAATAAACAATTTCTGATTATTAATCAGTAAGCATTAGGTTGTTATATTGTGTACTACTGTATTTCTGATATACATATATTATGTTATATTAATATAAATGATTTAATTATTAATTATTATTTGCAAAATAAATGCTAAAAATGATCATTGATGTGTTTCTGTAGGAAAAGAGAATGCTACATCGAAGGAAGCCGTCTCGAGGTGGACTGGTAAGTTTAAGCAACAGGAAATAAAATAAAATCCCACGTTTCCCTTTTTTTGTTGCTTCCAGTATGATTAAATATTAAATAATCTAGGAATTGAAATGGGTTTGTGTGCGTACTGTGTGTATTGCTTTCTGTGTATGTATGTATGTATGTATGTATATGTGTGTGTGTGTGTGTGTGTGTGTGTGTGTATATATATGTGTGTGTGTGTGTGTGTGTTGTGTGTGTGTGTGTGTGTGTGTGTGTGTGTAAATATATGTGTGTGTGTGTGTGTGTGTGTGTGTGTGTGTGTATATGTATATAGATAGATATCTATCTTCCATTCTGTGATATTAGAAAAAAACACCGTATTCCTAGCAGTATATCGTTAGCTATGATCCTGTGCTTCTTCAAGATCTCCCTGGGTTTCTCTCCATCCATTCTTTCGTGTTGCTTGTTAAGATTTGCAGATAAGACAGATCCCTACATTATTATACTGCCACCACCATGCTTCACAGTTAACTTGGTGTTATTTTCTTCACTGTGGAATCTCTCTACAAATGCTTTGTCCAATTTTTCACAGGACAGGGCTGGTGTCTTTTGTGATAAATGGTTCAGATGGACCGTGACTTGCTTTTTTGCCACTCTTCCAAACAAAATAAATGGGTGCAGTGTCTTTAATATTGGTGTGTGCTGTACATTTTGGCTCCAGTTCAGCACATTTCTATTAAAGTTGTTTCCTGGTGGTATCTTTTAACAGTCATGTAGTAATGGTAGACGCCCAGATTTTGGCAGACTGTATGTCAGGTCATGAACTTTCCACTTCTCCATGATGGACTTGACAGTGGTCCAGGGTATCTTTAAAGTCTTTATTATCTCTCAACCGATCGGTCTCTCTATCCACATCTTATATTTGTTGCCTTGTTGATTTTGGAGGCCGTGTTGCTGCCATTGTGTGGAGCTAAAGGGCTGTTGAAAACATCTGTTTTTATTCAAACTACTGAATAAATGTCAAGTTCGGTAATTCCATACAGATGTTGGAAGGAAAAAGAAATCAAGTAACTATAGGACCTTGAACGCAATCTTTTATTCCTAAAGTGCGTTCTTGTCTGAAATAATGTTGGAAATGGTATGTTACACCATATAAAATGTTGTTAGTAGATCAGGAGGGGGGGGAAAAAAATCTGTAATTCAGAATTCACAGGTTTGGTCTCTCCTGAGGCTCTCGTCTTGACAAACACTTAAAGACAAGCTACATTCCAACACTGTTTTTAACACACACACACACACACACACATACACACACACACACACACACACACACACACACACACACACACACATCAACCTGAGCTTTTATTTCATTTTGGGAGAAGGTGTGTTCTTCCCTTAAGTGCTGATCCATTATATTACTAGAGCTCCAGTGAAGCTTTTTAGATCTATATGTTGGTGTAAATGTCTGATGCAACAGCAACCAGTAAAAACACAAGTGAGCAAAAGTTGAATTGAGCAACATCTTTTACCCATACATGCGACTCTGAACACACTCGTATGTCTGTGAATGTGTCTGTCGCAGCTACAGATTGTTCACTTCCCATATCCAGGATGTTTCTGCTGAACAGTTCTTTATCTTGTGTAACAGTGATGTTCACGTCTTGCTGCTCTTTGCACATGCTCAAGATATATGAACGAGATCGCTGAATCGATTCATCCCCTCCCCCCTTCCCCTAGATAATGTGTTTGCCATCAAATCGTGGGCCAAGAGGAAGTTCAGCTTGGATGATAATCGATTGGATAAAGCCTTTGAGATTCCGGAAGACTTCGACTACCTGGATTGACACACATACATAGACTATGTGTATATGTATATACACACATATATATATATATATATAGTTCATATCTAAAATTAAATGAATGCAGTATTGTTTCTAATGACTTACACTGGAGCTGTAAGTCTAAAATAGATCCAGGTGATTTCATCACCGTTAACAGACGTATAAAGTTGAACTTTTTGGTCTTAAAAAAAGTTTCTAATTTGCACTGAATTCTGGGTTAAACTTTTGACAAATGTTTTGCTTTTTTTTTTTTTTTTTAAACTGCCAAGTTTGATTTGTGTTGTGTGTTTGTTCTTGTATTCAATATTTGTTGCAATAAATATTGTATAAATGGGCTATAAATGTTGAAATGTACAAATTTGTGTGTCACTTGAAGCAGGATTGAATTTACTTCTCGAATTCGAAAGAAATCAAAGCTGGATATTTGACTGTAGAGGGCGTACAGACTCAGGAACAGAGGATGCCAGGTTGGGATTTTCCAACTCTTAACTTTAGACAACATATTCATTAAAATGATGATAGTTATGTCCGTCATATTTACACATATAAAGTGATGTATAATTTAAAGCAGTGGTGGTGTTAATCAAAAATAGCCATCAAACAACATTTATTTAAATTCCAGTTGGACTATAAATAGTAAATTTGTATGTGTATAAGCTTTAATTGGCAACCCAGAAAAGCACTGATGAAAATAAATATTGCTTGGTTGCCATGTTTAAAAAAATGCATTCTGACCAGTTGTAACTACCATATTCATGACAAATACTATTTTATGTGTTTATGGATGAATGTTGAAGCTTGCTCTACAGAGTTACACAGTCCTAATACTGAGCACTTTTTCTAGAAAATATTTAATTAAATGGATCCTTAGAGAAAAAAAATCAATAAATATCAACACATTTTTAATATAATACAACACAGTATAATATTTTCATAGATACCATAGAGTCTGTCATACATACTGTCACAAGTGTACGTGGAAAAATACACAAATCAAAATTGTTGATTGGTGAAAGTGAATTGTGTATTTTTTTTTTTTTTAAATAAGTCTATCAGAGTCGAAATCCTGGGTTACAGCTCATCCTTAAACCCCACTTAAGTGTATCATCAAATAACACTAAATTAAGTTAATGGAAATTATTTAAAACTTTAATTATCATGACTAGTTAAAAAGTTAGTGATCGGGGACACGGTGGCTTAGTGGTTAGCACATTCGCCTCACACCTCCAGGGTCCGGGTTCGATTCCCGTCTCGGCCATGTGTGTGTGGAGTTTGCATGTTCTCCCCGTGCCTCAGGGTTTTTTTTTCCGGGTTCTCCGGTTTCCTCCCGGTCCAAAAAAAAAACATGCACGGTAGGTTGATTGGCACCTTGGAAAATTGTCCCTAGTGTATGAATGTGTGTGTGTGTGTGTGTGTCCATCCAGGGTGTATCCTGCCTTAATGCCCATGACCCGAGGGAAGATCGGATAAAGTGGTAGAAGATGAATGAATGAATAAAAAGTTAGTGAATATATGTAAATGTTTAGCCTCTACACACACAAGCCTGCTCTCAACACAAATTGATCATACAAATACCAGATTAACAAACATCGATTAGCACAAATCTAATCTGACCTAAGTTGACCCAATAACATTTTGGGTAAAGCCAAAAGAAGCTAAAATTATGGCCTAAATTGAATCCAGATCAGTTTAAAACATTTAGATTTAATTCATGATAAAGTCAAAGTGAATTTTTTTTGTATATTTTTCCTCAAATATTGTGTTATCGTAGAATAGACTGCTTTATTTTATTCTTATTTATTATTTTAGAGCAATGTTAAAGGTTCATATGAGCCACATTAAATCCTGGATTAACCAATCCCAATTGAAAAAAACTTGCAAGAACAAATCCTAGATGAGAGTCGGTGTGAAAATACTTAATCTTTTCATTTCCATTCATTTTTTCATTCATTCAAAATTGAAACTAGGATTGAATTATGGTCTAAATGCAATCCAGATTATTTTAGAGCAAGGTATAAGGTTCAAGAGAACAACATTAATGAACTAGTGATCTACTAATTAATTATATACTCTGATTTTGGTGTGATATTCACTCAAAACTAAAACAAGGATCGAATTATGCCCCAAATGCAATCATTGTAGTTTGGAAATGAAGGTTAAACGTTTATTTAAGCAGGGCTTGTAAAATAAATGTGTAAAACTGCATGAATCCTCCTTGAAGCAGAAGCTAGATGTGAAATGAGGTGCTCATTGTAGCTTAGAGGCCCACAATTAAGCCTGTTTACACTAAATGTGTTCTTTAACAATAATTATGACTTGAGGCTTCAGATACCATGAATATTTGGTTTATCAAGTTATCTGGCAACCTTGGGAGGAAGAGAGAGAGAGAGAGAGAGAGAGAGAGAGAGAGAGAGAGAGACTGGGAAGCTGTGCGGCTGTAAGCACAGACATGTAAAATGCATAGACGCTTCTTTGGCCGCTGGATCGTACGTCAGTGCCGCCACCATCTTGGTCCGGGCAAGAGTTCCCTATAAACAAATGTAGCTAAAGGGGAGAAGCTGTGTTTTCTTCTGCAAAATCAAACGTTTCTATTTATCAACTGATATCAGTGGTTTATGATCTACGTGGCTACAGAAAAAACATTTTAAAGAAGGAATTGTAAAAACTCACACCTAGTCATTTATGGTTAAGAAATGAATAACAATCAATTGAATAGATATTGTAAATAAAAATGTCAGAAATAGTGCAATAATTATAATTGCATAAAAACAGATTTTCAATTATAGCATATGGTAGATGCCGGTATGTAGAGCAACTTACAACTGAGCAAAAGAGGATGAAGGGCCTTGCTCAAGGGCCCAGCAGCGGTCGCTTGGAGGTGCTTTGATTTAACTCACAACCTTCCAAGCCAAATTCGAAGGCAATAACCACCAAACCAACACTTCTAGACTGGTGAAAGCATAGTATATAATATGGTATAGCATGTAGCATCCATTTATGCTACTGTAATTATAATATGTAAAATAGTATGTTAATAATAATATGAAATAGGATATTGATTGGATAATGATATTATAGAATACAGATGATAACAATAAAAAATAGTGTGTAGTGTATTGTATTATTATTAATATATAATATATAGATATTATTAATATATAATATATATATATATAATGTCATAATAGTTGATATCATGTAGCATGAATGTGTTGACAATAAAATAACACACACACACACACACATATGTGTGTATATATATATATATATATATATATATATATATATATATATATAATATACATATATACATATATATATAAATCAACTAGTATGTAGTATCATTGTAAAATTTTCCTTGCCACAGACGCCCCAGGCTTGCTCATCAGGGACAAATACACATATCATCAATATAAATATTTAATGTTCTGTAATTATCCTATTCTGTAATGCTGCGTTGCATTGTGAAAAGCCCTATATAAATGAAAAAGTAAATAAATAGTAATGAGTTGAACAATAACAAATAATAATAATAATAATAACAATAAAGGGGCATGGTGGCGTAGTGGTTAGCACGTTCGCCTCACACCGCCAGGTTCCGGGTTCGATTCCCGTCTCGGCCATGTGTGTGTGGAGTTTGCATGTTCTCCCCGTGCCTCAGGGGGTTTTTTTCTCCGGGTTCTCCGGGTTCTCCGGTTTCCTCCCGGTCCAATAAACATGCACGGTAGGTTGATTGGCACCTTGGAAAATTGTCCCTAGTGTATGTATATGAATGTGTGTGTGAATGTGTGTGTGTGTGTGTGTGCCCTGCGATGGGTTGGCATTCCATCCAGGGTGTATCCTGCCTTAATGCCCATAGACGCCTGAGATAGGACACAGGACTCCCCGTGACCCGAGAAGATCGGATATAGCGGTAGAAGATGAATGAATGAATGAATAATAACAATAAAAATAAATGATAACATTACAGGCTATATAATAATACTTCGTACTGTTACCGTAATGAACTTGAATTGAATTGATATAGACATGAAAAAGGTCAATAAATAGAAATGATTGAACAACAACTATAATAATAATAATAATATAATAAAATAATAAAATAAGAATAATAATAATAATAATAATAATAACAACATTACAGGCTATATAATAATACTTCGTACCGTTACTGTGATGATTGATCATTGTTACATTCCGGTACTTATTCACTACACCCTGTTTATTTTTATTGTTCTAGTCTGAAATTGATACTCTATATCGTACTCGAAGTCTTAATATTTGATAAATAATATAAAAACGTGGTTTTGTTTGGGATGCAGAGAAATAAAGCCGCAGCTTTGCCGCGTTAAACCGCGTTTGGTTCTGTCTGTTGCCCGGACCAAGATGGCGGCGGCGTTGACGTACCGCAGCAGCGGCCCCCGGAGCGGCCAATGAGGCGGTCTAGGTCCTTCATGTCTACGGTGTTAGCCGCGCTAGCGACGTTAGCTCAGTTAGCATGGCGGCGCAGAGGGAGTCCCAACACGGAGCGTCGGGGATGAACGTCCTGCTCGGGTTTTTACACCTCCTGCTGCCGTTTTTACAGCGCGGCGACGCTCAGCTCACAGGTCCGCACACCCTTTCAATACAATACGCGGTGTTATTCCTTTTTATATGTTATTATAAACTGCGGGGTCGGAAAAGAAGGAGAGAAAGAGAAGAAGGGGGGAAAAACCATGAGAGCTCCATCTGACAAGCAGCCAAACGCTCTTTATCTCCTCTCTATCTGCTCTTCACTGCACCAGATGTACAATATAGATTTATTTACGCATATTCTGGGTCTCACGTGGGTTTTTATTTAACGAATCTATATTCGGAAACCTGGTGTGTGTGTGTGTGTGTGTGTGTGTGTGTGTGTGTGTGTGTGTTTTCTTCCTTGAGCTTTTTTACAACAGCTCCTTTTTTGGCTCCGTTTCCTGTGTGTCAACATTCAACACTAAACTTCCCTGCGCTCATATTCTGCAGGATTTCACTCATATTTAACCCTCTATTTGTCCTTTTCTATCTCTATATATTATTGTGTGTGTGTGTGTGTGTGTGTGTGTGTGTGTTTAATATTAAACACACCATATGTGCCAACTGAAAATGACCCTATTGGAAAATAGTGAGAACTGCATAGTCACATTTATGTATATGCATGCATGTGTTTGTGTGTGTATTGAGCCTATATTCTGTTTTTATGCTTTATATCTAAATTGTAGAAATGATGCATTTCCTGCATTGCTTTTATTCACTGCCTGAGCTGAGAAAACACACCGTTGCAAAATAGTGAGACCTAGGAAAGGTTTGTGTATGTGTGAGAGAATGTGTGTGTGCACGTGTGTTCAATACAATGTCATCTCAAACGAGAAAAAAAGTGTGTGTGTTTGTGGGTCATGGTGATAGCAATAAGGAGAGAAAGTATTAAGCTTGCAGACGTTGCATCTTTATATTCATTAAATGTTTACTAGATCAATGCAAGCTCCTCATGGCCTGTTACTAACTAGCAAGACTCTGCAAAGTTTTGTGAGCAAGCAAGAAAACGGTTATTAAGCGTAATTAATACAAATAAATAATATAAACAACTATGCATTGTATACTAGACCAAATCAAACGCACCATTGAGAGTGAGATCCTGTTAGGTTATTATAATTTTACAAACAACAGCAATGCATTGCTCTGTTTTTGTTCAGAAGATGCACTCCGATGCACCTACAAATAGCGAGACTCTGAAAAGACGTCTGTCTCTACATGTGTGTGAGACATTGTGGAAGGTGTGTGTGTGAGATAGTGAGAGTATTTATTGAGCAATGTTAAAATCATTTGCAATTAAGTATGCATTGTTATTTTAATTCCATGTTTGTATGCATTACATGTAAGCTCCAGGTGGCATGCTGCTATATAGTCAGAGTATCAAACCTCTGTGTGTGTGTGTGTGTGTGTGTGTGTGTGTGTGTTATAGAGGTGGTTTGTTTATTTTTCAGTTTTATGATACTATCAATTCTTATTTATAAATTTGTTTGCAGGAATATAAACGTAATGCTTTGTTGCTTATGATGCTTATAATGCTTATAATATTAACTTAGAAAAAGAGTGTATGCCGTAAATATTATTTTTTGATCATTTGGAAGTAATTACGAATTGTTTGCGTTGTTTTTGTTAACTGTAATGCTTAAATGCCCCAGAGCCAAAATAGTGAGACTCAGAAAAGGTGTGTATGCTCATTAGAGAGTGTATGTGTGTTTACGTGCTAGTGTGAGAGAGGGTGTCTCTCTCTTAAAAAAAAAAAAAATGGAAATAAGAATGTATTGTAATGCATTGTTTTTATTCACTGAAAAGTCAACTCTGATGCTCCATTGCTAATTAGTGAGGCTCCGCAAAGGTGTGTGTGTGAGTGTTTATTGAGCATAATTTCTATTTTTATGATCCTATGCAAATGTATGTGTGTATTATTTGCATTGTTTTTGTTCACTCTTTCAACGCAATGCCTCCACTGCCAAATAGTGAGACTCGGCAAAGGTGTGTCAGTGGGTGTATGTGTGTTAAAGCTGTGTTAAATGTTTGTTTGTTTTTCATGTATGAGGTGCTGGCAGCATGTTTTATGTGTTGAATATTGTCCTGGTTATGTTGGATCACATAAAACTTGTACTGACATGATATTAACTTCAGTGACATTAACATTTGGTTTTTCTTCTCATGAAACCCAAAGCACTGAGTCACGTGTCCAGCGTCGTGGAAGTCTGGCAAGCCGAAGATGCAGATTTCCTATTTCCATCACAGGTTTGTCAAATCGCACATGCACGTAACACTCTGGCTTTTTTTTCTGTATAATTCGTAAATTGTTTTAATGACCAACCGGAGGCATCAACTAGAGCATAGGATGTTGTTAAGAATCTTTATTTTGGTTATTTGATCAGAGCCAGAATGTGATTGACTTCATCAGCAGTGTGATCCGGTGGCCAAACAGGCCATATTTTAAGATTAATACATCATTCGTCTTTGTAGTTCATCCAGAAAGAACAAAAAGTCCTGAATCAGCATCTGTATTTTGACATCTTGTCAGTCAATCCAAAAAAAAAAAAATGCCACACCCCCTTTCTATGTGACGTAACCCCACATTCCTTAAGTCTAACATCAATGCAAAGCCACCTGCCTCTTTGTTTTGAACTGCACTGGCAACTTTACTTTTTACCCCAAAAGCGAACAAACTGAGATAATGGCTTTTTCCTTATCTCAGATCATGTGCCCATGGCTGCTTTGTCCAAACATAGCGGGTAAAGTTTGCCACCTTTTAAGCTGGTGTCATTCTAGGAAAAATTGCGGATGATTGAAAGTTGATTTCTTTCCTTTAAACATGGATCCCACCCTGGACTTAATCATCCTTTATTTTACCACTTTTTGGAAAAATGCAACTGAGAAATCAAAGCCATTTGAGAATGCAAGGTCTCAGGATTTGTGATTGATAGTGTTAAAAAGCCATCATCGATGTAACACTCCTCTACCCAGAAGGAATCGTTTACGTATGATGTATAGATTGCAAAAATGAGGCTATTGTGTATAATATGTGCAATTGTTATTATAGTGCATTCTCGAGTATTAGTGTGCTTAAGGTGTATTATGAGCAGTGAGGCAGTGTATAGAGTGTAATAATAATTACTCGTATCATTCCCTTTGAGATGGAGAAGGGTATGTGGTGTTACTGGGATGCAGAGTTCAGCATGGAAACGGCTATGGAGGAGAAAAAGCTGTTCTTGAACATGTATGTCCGGTGGCTTCTGTAGTGCCTCCAGAGGGCAGGAGGGGAAACAATTTATGTGCAGGCTGAGAGAAATACTTTGTGATGCTGTAAGCTTTCCTGAAGTGTCCCTGAGTATTAGCTACTGAACAGTACATTCATTCATTCATTCATCTTCTACTGCTATATCCGATCTTCCCTCAGGTCACGGGGAGTCTGTGCCTATCTCAGGTGTCTATGGGCATTAAGGCAGGATACACCCTGGATGGAATGAAAACCCATCGCAGGACACACACACTCACACTCACACACACATTCATACACTAGGGACAATTTTTCCAAGGAGCCAATTAACCTACCGTGCATGTTTTTGGACCGGGAGGAAACCGGAGAACCCGGAGAAAACCCCCTGAGGTACGGGGAGAACATGCAAACTCCACACACACATGGCCGAGACGGGACTCGAACCCCGACCCTGGCGGTGTGAGGCGAACGTGCTAGCCACTAAGCCACCGCGCCCCTACTACAGTACATCCAATGAAGCATTAATATAAGGAACTGTGTATAAAATTTACATAGTGAATAATTCAGAGCGCTGTAGTAAAAGTTCGCAAATCGCCAAACCCATCGATTCATAAAGACGCAACGCAATCTTCCAGTTTGAGTATTTTAGTGGGAGTGGAAAAATGCAAATGAGCTCCAACTGCCTAAACCAGTTAAATCATTTCTTGCCAGCAGCATTATAAAGGAACTGTTCATTTTGCAAACCTTTTTAGCGTCGAACAAACCTCACGAATGACAAAATGTAGGTCTATATGTGGACTTGTTGTTTGTTTGCGATCATGAGATAACGTGCTGAAAAGAAAGCGACCCCTCGGATCCGTCTTTACATGAAATCGCAGTGCATTTTACGGTTACCTAATATATCCTCTGTCGTTTGTGTTTCGCTTGCGCCAGTTCCTGCATTTCTGTTTTTGTTCTCCTAGAGCATGATGCGATTATCTCATTCCCATCTTTCCCAACATTTCCTCATTCGGAGGTCAGAGATGCCTCATAAGATAGAGATAAACCTCATTACCCATTGTTCTTCAAATTCCACTTATTATATGATGCAAATAAGCCTTTTGACCAATACTGTTATTGTTTTTGATTATTAAATAGTGTCATAGCAGACACTATGTTAAACTATTGTTAAGCCTTTTATCTACAGAGTGGGACAACATTCCAAAAAAATGATATCATATCTTGATCTTGGGAATTATTCCTATGATTAGTCATGATGCTGAGATTTGCTGACGGAAAAAAAAAATTATTCGAAATATTTCCTGTTTAGTAAAAAAGACAATTTATCGACATCTCCGAAAAGCGTGATATAATTGATCACAATACCGACGTTGTCGGCTCGTACCACACGAGCCCCAGTTGTGTAGATGGTGATATACTAACGAATGCCAATTGTGAATAGTAGATGTTTTTATATTATAATAGGTGTTGTTCAGGAGTGTACGGTTTGTTTTTCATTGTCAGTAGCCTGATGCTGTTGTTTGTGTGGAGTGTGTGTATAAATCATTTGGTTTGCTTTGTTGTGTGTGTGTGTGTTTTTTTTTTTTTTTTTTTTTTTTTTTTTTTTGCCTGTGCGGTTATGGGGATGGCCGCACAGAGGCGTGATGGAAATTTCCCTTTTTAATTTTACTGCCGTTTGTGTGTGTGTGTGTGTGTGTGTGTGTGTGTGTGTGTGTGTGTGTGTGTGTGTGTGTGTGTGTGTGTGTGTGTGTGTGGTGTGTGTGTGTGTGTGTGTGTGTGTGTGTAGTTGTTTTTCCAGTTTAACTTGAAAACATTGTTTGGTTGTGACAAAGTGCGGCGTTGTGTTTCAGCGCTGATAAAACACTTCCCAGTTTTTATTGCCATTTAATTTCCCGGCCAATTATTATAAAAGGCAACATCTATCATTTAATGATAAACATTTTTCATGTTACAGAGCTGCTTTTAACTTGATATTGGCTTTAACTGATCTAAATTGCATTTTTTTGTATTAGAGTTTATATATATATATATATATATATATATATATATATATATATATATATATATATATATATATATATATATATATATATGTAATAATTTAATGATTGAATAATTATATGGATACTTTTCATTGTTTATTTGTTTGTTTACTTACCCATTTTACAAGCACAACAGGTCAATGTGCAAGTTCATTCATAAGCATGAGTAATCAAATGGTCTTTTTACTATTGGACTCTTATTAAATATTAGAATGCAAAAAAAAATCTAACAAATAACAAAACTAGTTTTATTCTAACCTGTGTGTGTGAGAGAGATGGAAATACGATGATGGGCGGGGAAGGGGAAAGAGATGAACTGTGAGAGCAACTGTGAAAGAAGAAGTGGTACATTTCTATCATTTCTTTTCTTGGCAACTTCAGTTTATAACCCATACACTGACATGCTAATGTCATTAAAACAGCAAGGCTTATGTATGTGTTATAACAGAGAAATGAAAGCTCTCAGTTGATGCTCTCCCAGACCTGATTTATCTGTGCGTGTGTAGGTGTATATGGATATTTGTGTGTGTGTGTTTGTGTATGTATGTTAGCTTAGTGGTTAGCATGTTCGCCTCAAACCTCCAGAACTGGCGGTTTGATTCCCGCCTCCGCCATGTGTGTGTAGTTTGCATGTTCTCCCCGTGCCTCAGGGTTTTTTTTTCTCTGGGTTCTTTGATCCTCCCCGGTCCAAAAACATGCACGCATAATAGGTTTGGAAAATTCTCCCTAGTGTGTGAATGAGTGTGTGTGCGCCTTGCCCTGGGTTGGCATTCCATACAGGTGTCCTGTTGATGCCCCAAGACGTCTGAGATAGGGACAGATGCGCTGCAACCCGAGGGAATATCGGATAAAGCGTGGATGGATAGATTGTGTGTGTGTGTGTGTGTGTGTGTGTGTGCGCGCGCGCATGTGTTTAAAATAAATAAATAAAATAACTGTCTATACGAACAACTCCTTACCCCAATCCGCTTTGACCGCCATGTTGTTCCTGTAGGCGAGTCAAGGATTGTTTTACTCACTTTCCATTGAAATGATTTCATCATCAGGGTGGTTTAGTTTATAGTGTGTATGTACAGTGTGTGACTAAAGTGTGTGTGTGTGTGTGTGTGTGTGTGTGTGTGTGTGTGTGTGTGTGTGTGTGTGTGTGTGTGTGTGTGCGCGCGTTTCTTGTAGGCAGTGGAAGAGCGGAGTCCCGAGAATCTCCCTCAGGAGGACAGGTGAGTTTGTCGCTATACACAGTTTGCCCACATGACACAGTTACAGCAGCTTACATCACACACACACACACACACACACACACACACACACACACACACACACACACAACTGTACACAATGACTTCATTATGACTTATGAAGTATGAACGAGCTTGACGTAAAAAGGTAAAAGGGGAGATGGGAACACATCTGTAGGGTGTCGAGAAAGGGGGATTAAATAGAGAGGGATGAAAGGGGGACAAAAAAGAGCTA
>JACRUU010000028.1:9193328-9248328 GCA_030449085.1 Kryptopterus vitreolus | reverse complement strand
AAATGTTGATGTGGGCGTGCCTTACTATCTGACATTTCTGTACTGCATATTCTTTACATTTGACTTTGTGTTTTTTTTTCTGTTGTCTATAGAATTGAAGATTATTGCACCTGCATTTATTGAGAACAGACTAAAGCAAAAGCAACAAAGCGTTTAGTAATAAACACGAACAAAATGTATCCCAGAAGTAACTCGGTTGCTTTTTGCTTCTTTAACATTCACTTTTGCGTTATTTATTTGCTTTGGGGGAAAAAAAAAAAAAAAAAAACACAAGCTGCAAAATTTGTAATTGTTTTCGGACACACCTAAATAGAAGTGATAAAATCTCTATTCAAATCCATCTCGCTGTCAATGGAGTCATAAATCAGAACCGAAATCAAATCCGGCATTGTGCTGCATGCAGGTGCCTAGGAATTTTCAACATGTTTTTGTTGTGGAATAAGAATAAGAGAATAATCTTAGATCATGAAGGAATTATTTGACCAACGGTCTCGGAACGCAGAACGTTCCGGCGAAGTTTCTGAAGTTTTCTGAAGTTTCATCATCATTCATCTTCTACCGCTTTATCCGATCTTCCCTCGGGTCACGGGGAGTCTGTGCCTATCTCGGGCGTCTATGGACATTAAGGCAGGATACACCCTAGATGGAATGCCATCCCATCGCAGGTCACACACACACACATTCATACACTAGGGACAATTTTCCAAGGTGCCAATCAACCTACCGTGCATGTTTTTGGACCGGGAGGAAACCGGAGAACCCGGAGAAAGGAGAGGAGAAAAAAACCCTGAGGGAGAACATGCAAACTCCACACACACATGGCAGAGACGGGAATCGAACCTGAACCCTGGCGGTGTGAGGCGAACGTGCAAACCACTAAACCACCGTGCCTCTCGTTTCTGAAGTTGAGGATACTAAAAAAAAAAAAAAAAAGTGTGCTAGAAAGTTCCCTTGTGTTTCTTTGCTCTGCTACTTGGGTTTATCCTTTCGGTCTGCAGGGAATGATGTCATGTCAAGGAAGTGGAAGACATGGTTAATTTGTTTATATTTTGTTTCGATGTCCATTCGCGATCCTCCCTGCATTGATCCTCCTTCATTTGTTTGCATATTGACGGTTGACGCGTCACACTAAGAGAAAGTTACCGTTGATATCACATGGGGAAATTAGCACTATCTCAGACTATTACAAGTTTTTCAGAATAAACCGAAATAAGTGGGTCGAGCTGTTGGCCAGGGACGGATCAACCCAGATACAGTGAAGCACAGAAAAACTATATTCTAAATACCTTAAGCTCACGTTTTATTTAGTACTATATTATTATATACTATATTATTATATATTATATTGCTATATTTTTTTCTCCATGCGGCATTCTTGTTTATACGAGTCACATCCACACCGGTGAATGCCGCAGACTTGCACTTTTATTTGTATATTTATTGTATCATTTGGAGGACACATTGTCTTCATTGTATTTTTAAGTATCGATTTTATTCGGATTTGTCCGCAACAACGTGACAGATCATTTAAAAAAAAAATCGCTGTAGTCAGAACGAATATTGCTAGGTCGTAGGACTGTGTGTGGTCAAGGTCAGCTGAAAACTTCATATAATTCCTTCATTAGTCATGGCGACATACCGTTACGAAGAAAATAGTGTTTTTTTTTTTTTCCCGTGTTGTAAAAATGAGAACATACTGTGCGTTCCTAAGTTCTTCGTGTCTCAATTATGCCTGATTGCTGCTGACCTTTGAATCTTTCCATGGCAGGGTTGCAGAATAAGTGTGCATAGTGTATGTATATTGTGTTATGTAACCCACAGGCTGCCTGTGTGCCTCATCCGAGTCTTCTGGTTTACCAGATTACGTATCGTATACTCCTCCTGCCTTCTGCATATGCGCTTTAAATAATTCAGAACCGTCTTATAAAAGAATAGTGTGTTGTTCCTCTGTTTCAAAATGAACTATACTTGAACACTTCCTGTAACCCCCCCCCACCACCACAATCCTGCGTTTACCGTAACTGGGGGTTTCGTTATGTTTCTGTGCTCTGCTGCTTAGCTTAGCCTTTGGTCTGCAGGAAATGATGTCACGTCGAGGAAGTGGAACACATTCTGATGGTTTCTCGAGGGAACGTCGTGTGAACTTCTGAAGAGCTGTAATCACACACAGTATAATATGCCGAGCCATAGATGATGGAGATTAACATGCCACTAAATTTTGTATTATTATTGTTATTATTGCTTTTTGGGAGGGTAAAGATTTGTAAAAGTTAAACCATCTTAGGTAATGTGAATAATAATAATAATAATAATAATGTAAAAATTGCTTAGCAGTTTGAGTGTGTGTGTGTGTGTTGTGTGTGTGTGTGTGTGTGTGTGGGTTGTGTGTGTGGTGTGTGTGTGTGTGTGGTGTGGTGTGTGTGTGTGTGTGTGTGTGTGTGTGTGTGTGTGGTGTGTGGTGTGAAAACCGGTTATAAGGAATGTGTGTGTGTGTGTGTGTGTGTGTGTGTGTGTGTGTGTGTGTGTGTGGTGAAACCGGTTATAAGGAATTTGGGTGTATACATGTATGTGCATGTATGTGCATATATGTGCATGTGTGTGCACGTGTGTGTGTGTGTGTGTGTGTGTGTGTGTGTGTGTGTGCGCTATTTCTTTGTCATTTGAACTGGTCACTAACTATATTAGTGTGTTTTAAATGTGTTGGTGCAAAGTTTCACACCTCCTGCTCGGCTATGTTCTCTCATGCCTTTCTGTTTAGTGCCAAGACTGCAAATAGCAGTGGCATAGACATGCTCCGTGCACAGGCGCACACACACGCGCACACACACACACACACACACACACACGCTCTGTTTACCCTCAACTTCCCCACTGCACAGGCGCAGCAGCATCGCAAATTTTTTGAATAATTTGTTGCACTGTCCAGACGCATTCTCTTCCATTGCAATCATCCGCCTTCAATTTGTTCATTTGTTCGAATGTTCACAGTCGACATGCCAAGCTAGAAGAAATATACTGCTAACATGCAATGGGGAAACTAGCACTATCACACAGCATTTGAATTTTTGAGGATGAAAAGAATGTCACATGACCTATTAGCAAGGCTATAACCAGAGAAAGCAATGCGATCTTGGATTATGGCAACACTAACAGGATAAAAAAAAAAGTTCTTATTACTTCATTCAATCAAGTTAAATATCATTTTTGCAGCACTCCCTTGTATCAGTGTTCAATCTGAATAACCAGTGCCCTTCAAGTGCCGGCCTTCCTTTTTAACGTCTTATTTATTTAATTCGTTTCAACTTTCTCTCTTTTCCTCTGGTGCAATTTATCCGCGCTGCACTCGGTTTCTGCCTTTGAGCGATTTTGCCTCTTGTCGTACATGTCAGAACAGAGAGTTAACTCGCAAAAGCACCCTATACACTCGCTGTGCGCTGAGGGGGCGGGGAAACCCACACACACCTACGGACAGTTCCACACTCAGTGAGTGTTGTCAACATTCAGCTTTGGAAAAGCATGGGGCTGAAGAAATGCCACTCCCGAATAGCTGAGGGCATGGCAAGAGTGATAGTGATCTTGTTGAAACGATTAGCAGCAAATGTTTTCCCTTACAAAATTCCACGCGGCGATAGTCGAGCATGTCAACTTGATGTCTTTTAAACCCCTTCTGGCTTGTGTTCCTTACTGAGTTAAAAGGCGTTCTTCCAGTCCGGCTCCATTTTTCCTTGACATGTTGTCTTTAACATGCAATAATGGCCTGTATTGCAGGCAAGTCGAGTTGTATGATGGCTTTTCGCTGCACCGTGTTCCAGGCTGTTTTTGTCAGCGATTCACGTTGCAGCTTGTTTTCAGGGACATACTCTGCTACTTCTGGCTTACAATCAAGAACTCGGGCCATCTCTAGCCTTTGACTCTAGGCACTCCTCAGTACTGCGCCAAGTGATAACATTGGCGCAGATAACATGAATTTTAATGTGCACATTTTGTGGACTAGCATCCATATCACATGCTGCTACATATCAGCCTAATGAATAATCCTGTGCATATAAACATATTCCACTATAAATAATCCACAAAAAATGCACAAATTGTATACTTAGTAGTGCATTATACATTAAGTGTATGCCAATTTGTTCCCTATTTACTAAAAGACCACACTAACACAGTAAATATGCTGCACTAGATACTAGGAAAAAGTATTGGGACACCCACTTTTCAACCTACATGAGAAACTGTGTGAAAGTGTCTTCTGGTGTACTACATAGGGTAAAAGGGTGTATTGGTGCAACATGTAGTGTAAAAGGATGTACTCTGTATGACACAGTATAAAAGGGTGTACTGGTGCGATAAATATTGCAAACTAGTCAAATTCTTCCTAGTGTAGAAGTGGTTTAATAATGCACTATTTAGTGTAAAAAGGTGTACTGGCGTTTCATCTAGTATAAAACGGCATACTGATGTATTGCATTGTGTTAAGGGGTGTACTACATATTATAAAAGGGTGCTCGACTTAATGTTAAAGGATATAATAGAATACTGCATAATGCAAAAGGGTCTCCTGGTGTAATCCATATTATAAATGGGCGTACTGGCATAGTGTACAAGGGTGAATTGGCTCAACAACAAGTTTCATATTTGTGTGTTTGTACAATTATATTCTTAAGTGAGGCTCCAGGCAAACTACAGCAAAGTATAATATTAAGCATAAGGACGGTAACAGGAGAGAAAAGTACATAGAGGCAAAAATAAGTGTACTGCAGAGTGTGAATGGGTGTCTCGGTGTACTGCAGATTGTGAATGGGTGTCTCGGTGTACTGCAGAGTGTGAAAGGGTGTCTCGGTGTACTGCAGAGTGTGAAAGGGTGTCTCGGTGTACTGCAGAGTGTGAAAGGGTGTCTCGGTGTACTGCAGAGTGTAAAAAAGGTGCTGCGGAAGTCACATGATGTGTTAATTAACATCCTTTTTGTGTTGATCCATCACAGTGCCCTGTTGCGAGTATTTGTTGGAGTTGATGTACAAAAGGAGGAACCGTTGTTTTGAAGACAGAAAAACGCATATCTGACTGGTGGCAGTGTAATCAGCAGCAAGGGTGCAGCTGCGCGAGCAGTCTGTCAACCAGACCTGATCGTTTTCCACCACCTTGCAAACACACACACACACACACACACACACACACACACACACACACACACACACACACGTACACAAGTTCAAAGTATGTAGAAGTTATCACTCATATTAAATGAACACTCACTAAAAATCACACATACTAAAACTATACATCTCATTAAAAATAGCACGTATAGTACTAATAGTGTGTGTGTATGTATATAGTATATATATATATAATATATATATATATATATATATATATATATATATATATATATATATATATATATATATATATATATATATATATTGTGTGTGTGTGTGTGTCTGTGTCAGAGAACCAGCAGAAGCTCATCCTCCTGTCCTTTAGTGTTAAACTCAATATGATGCTGGTAATAAAGTAATAAAATAAGCTCTATGTACCACACTACTCACTTCCCCTTATCTGATGACTTCCTGTTTCACTTTGATGTCTGCTGTTGTACAGTGCTGGTGGTAACTCTGACCTACATACGTCCCTGGGTGGCATTTTCCTTGCCCCCACTAGCAACTGGGCCGAGTTCTCACAAGTGAAATCGAAGGCCATGCACCAGAACCCCTTTATTTTTACATTTTGCAATCGCTTGCGTTTACAGTCAAATTAGCAATGCAAAAATGTCCTTTGTGGAATGGAGATGTTGCGATGACTGCAATTTGTATTGGTGACATTTGAGGCTGGATCTGGAATCTAATTGGTTGAATTAGTGTTGAGGTACTGCATTGTGATTGGTTGGATACAATGTCCCTGTGGTAAGAGAATCGGTTATAGAAATGAAATTTAACGGAGATATAGTTTGTGTAGCAAAGCATAAAAAATTAGGCTAGTAGGCAAATCAACTTCAGCTTTCCGTCTCCTGTTGATGGCTGGAGTGTGTTTTAGGGACTAGGCATGCTGTGTTTTTAACAACTCTGACTTGGACTTGTGCAGCGATCAGTGTTTAAAAAAAAAAAAAGTGTTCTTTTGGGGTGGAGCCAGAAGCGGCACCCGATAAGCAGAGTTGTATAACAGGGAAGGACGATTGGCACGCAGATACATGGCGTAATTTCAGCAGCTCTGATAAAGTACACTGTGTGCCTGTGTGCTGTTGCTGCCCCTGGCTGTCACCTGTGCTGCTTTAACTACACACTGCTTCTGCTCATGTAGGCATTCATCACATCTGTATTCTGTTATTTGATCAGGGTGATGGCATGTTGTGTGTGTGCGCGCGCGCGCGCGCGTGTGTGTGTGTGTGTGTGTGTGTGTGTGTGTGTGTGTGTGAAGAATTTTCAGTGATAAAAACTGCTCAGGAAAAGAAAAGGCTTCTGATTGACGTTGGAGTCAATCATGTGTCTGGTATTTTAAGATAACTGCAATCAGCTTGTAAGAATTCAGCTGTAATTCTCTCTTTCTCTCTCACGCACGCACACACACACACACACACACACACACACACACACACACACACACACACACACTGCACTGTCTATTCAAATTCGGTATATGTATTCGTTACACTGAAGTGCTATTATTGATGTTTATCATGTTATGTTAATAAAAGGTCATTGAGTATAAATGCCAGCATCACCAAGCTAAAAATGCTGGGTCCTTAGGAAAGGCCCTTCATTTGCAACTGTTCATTTGTATAAAATTTCATAAATTGGATAAGGGCGGCTGCTAAATACAACATGAAGCTTCGTTACATGTTGTTTTGTTTATGGGGCCAAGCACCAAAAGACCCCTCTCTGCTAAATTACCTGATGTATTCTATAAGCAGAAATACAGTTTAGTAGACTGTAAATGGTCTTAGATTTACCATGTTTTTTTTTTAACCCACATATAATGGCAATATGACAAAATGGAGAAAAGTTCACGCAGGGGCAAATTTGTTTAATTTATTTATTTATTAAATTTTTCTTTCTGCTTCTCCTGAGGTCACCACAGTGGATGGTCCGCATAATAGATTTGGCGTATAATCTATATAGTAAATGATCGATTGTGGTTTATTGACAAATGATGAATTACAGTTTAATTAACATTTATGTTATTATTATAATTGACTTGTTAAATCTGTCATATTTAAAATATTTTTATTTTAGAATTAAAAAAAGGGATTCCTGGCAGCAAAAGTTTATAGTGCATTTGAATCCCTGAATATGAATCAGTGCATAAATTCAGTGTCATAAAAAAATACCAAAGAATTATAGAGCAATTGTCTTCAATTGTAGTGTTGTTATTAATCTCTGCCCCCCCCACACCTTTTCCTTTCAGTTCCTCGTTTTACGTACGGGACTCTGGGAGACCCGTCCACTTTCAACCGTCCACTCTGGACTTTGGTGCTCAGTAAGTGACTGTCATTTTTATAGTGTCATTCTAATTTTAAACAAGTTCTCTCCCAAACACCATACACACACACACACACACACACACCATATACACACATGTGAACACACAGGCTTTATTTTCAGATGCACATAGTACATTACAGACATTGTACGCGCCATACCCTTTTTCTCGTGATCTCGATGCAGTTTTCTCTTGACATTACAAACACAGTTTCCTCATGATGATTTTTTTTTTTTAATAATAACCATGATCAATGATGGCAGTGGGTGTGGCGCCTACATGAGTCTGCACTGGCGCGCATGGGCAAGTCTGCAGCCACAAATGGTTATTTTTCGTGATGCTGCCTGTAGAATACGCTCTTATGCCGAATACACCAAATAAGGAGGAAACCACGTTAGTGATGTTGGGATCAAGAGAAACTTGTCAAGTCGAAGGTCAAGAGAAAACAAGAAATAGAAAGGAAAAGGAAAATGATGTATTTGATGTATTCAGACACATTCTGTAATAAATGCTGGCGATTTGGATCAAGTTCGCCCAATCATGAAGAACATTTTCCCACAGCAGAGGTTCATGACTTCCTCTTTGAGCTTTACCAGGACCAGAATAGAGCAGATTTGTTGGCTTTGGAACACAGCCCACATGCTAGTGCTTCAGTGTTTGCCGGCCATTCTTTTTTTTTTTTTTTTTTTTTTTTTTCTTTTTTAAATTTACGTCATGATGTGTTTCAAGTGTGAAACGGGATGATATTCGGGCTGCTGATGACACCAGCATTGAGTCGTGTCATATCACGCTCTCTCTTGCGCACACACACACAAACGAACAGGGTTACAGAGAGCAGTCTGTGGTGTTTATGCAGTCGTAGTTGAGCAATCTTTAGTCCAGTGTTTCCTTCAGCTGACAGAGTGTGTGAGAGCAAACAAGTGCAACCATAACGTCCCCCTGCTCAATTTCATCATCCCTTGTGCTCCATCAGCCATGTGCTTCTACCTGTTTACAGCCCATTCAGGCTCACACACACACACACACACACACACACACACACACACACACACACACATGCAGGAGACAGTGAATTAATGGTGAGCTTGTGAATTCCTGTTTATTTTTTTCCGTCTTTTTTCTTCACATGACCTCCGAAATGGTTAAAAACACATCGAGAACGCTGTTACTAGGCAACCGGTTATTATGGATGCCAGAAACCTACCCAGGGACTAAGGCTAAAGAATAAGCTAGCTACCACAGCCACATTTATATAAGTGACGTAAAGTGGAAACATTTAGCAAAACAGATCAATCAGGTATGTGACATAAACCTGAAGAATGTTCTATATATTTTTATTTCAAATATCACTATTGTCGCTTTTTGAACACACACACACACACGTTACACTGACCAAAACCACACAGGTCTTTTTATAGACACTTTCATTTTTTTCCTGTTTAGTCTACTATTGTCAGTTCCCGTGAATTTTTTTTTGTTTGCAAGATTGCAAGAAGCCCTTCGGCGTCTGATAACTTGTAATACTGAATAGTAATTATAACAGTCTTCTGTTTTGAGGTCGATCCTATATTTTACTCGCTTGCTATGTTGTGTGAGGTGTGATTCTTAGCTGGTAATGAACCTTACATGCACCAAAATCATGGCTGATAGTGTCAAGACCAGTCTCTTGTTTGTAATTGTTGTTGTCTTTTTAGCTAATAAATTAATGAAAGCCTAACTCTCTGTGGCGTGTGTGTGTGTGTGTGTGTGTGTAGGCCTGTAGGTGTTCCGCGAGCTGAGACCATTTATATTCATAACCCGAGTTCGGAGCTGCCGGTTACGCTGCAGTCCGTCCTCACGTCCAGCTCAAATTTTCATATGCCTGCTTTCCACAGACGGGTGAGTGAGACTGTGTCTGTCTGTCTGTCCCACCATTCATTCATTCATTTATCCATCCTTTCTTTTGTTCTGTCTTTCTTTCTTAATTTCTCAATTAAAATTTTCAGTTCATTCTCTGTCTATCTATATATCTGTCTGTGGATATGTCTGTCTATCTATATGTCTCTATATCTGTCTTTTTCTGTCTGTGGATATGTCTGTCTATGTCTCTATCTGTCTTTTTCTGTCTGTCTGTTTATCTCTTTGTCTGTCTATCCATGTCAATCTATATTTCTGTCGATCTCTCTTCCTATATTTCTTTCTTCATTTTCTTCCTCCCTCATTGTCAGTTTACAGTTCACTCTCTCTCTCATGGTGTTTTTTTTTTCTGTCTATCCATTTCTTTGTTTCTTTCTCAGTTTAAAATGTTACATTTTCAGCTCATTCTCTCTCTTGCTCTTTATCTTGTCTTCTATATCTATTTCCTTTCTCTCGTTTTTGATTTTTCAAAATGTTCTCCAGTTACCAATCACATCTTTGTCAATCCTACAAGAATGATACGAGTATTACGGACAGTACCGGTTAATCCAGTGGCTTTGTGGCAGATGTGCCAGACTGAAACCTCAGAGAGGAACTGAACAAAACCTCATGAGTTTCACATGCAGGATGCCATCAAACAAATCTTCTCCTGCAATCTAATCACAATCGCTTAAAAGTGTCTTTTGTGCACATAACTGCCATGGAAATGTGAGCTCAGTTGTTCATTTCCTCTTTTCATATATACAGTGCTTCCTTAATTCCTGATCTCTATTTAGTCCTCTTAGTCTTCCTTATCCGGATACCAATGAAACAGAGGGTTGAGTTAATCCACATAATGTACTACAGATTTTTTTTCCCTTGAATAATTAATTTCTTTGTTTTTCCCTCCCAGGTGATCCCACCCAGAGGGAAGACATCTTTTAAACTCATTTTCCTCCCAAGAGAGGAGGGCAATGTAGCAAATTCGTTATTTATTAACACATCGACCCACGGGGTGGTGACATACCAGGTGAGCTCGGCATGGAATGTGAAAGAGGAAACTATATAAACGAGTGTCTTAAATGGAGTACAGATCAGCGAAAGCGGCCTGGATTCTGTAATATAGTTTGCATTATAGTTCTTCTCTAATAATTTGCTCAAATAAGCAAACCTAGCCAAATTGTGATGCCACAAATTATTAGGGCTGGGTGATGTTATGTATTTACCAAAAAAAAAAAAAAAAAAAAAAAAAAAAAAAAAAAAAGGTGCATCACATTCCTTTCTCTGTAATATGCACAAGAACGTAGTAATTATGCTACACTTGCATTTTTATTAATATTATTATTTAATTATTACAACAATTATTATTGTCAAAATTATTGCGATATTATTGCTAATATTCGATATATCACCCAGCCCTACAAATGATTTTTCATGGCTGTTCATGTAGTATTTTGGAGCAGTTTAGTAGCTAGCTTACACAGTGTAAGGCGTTAATACGCCAATGCTTGTTATGGCAAGGAAAATCCAATCAAGAAATAATTCTCAAGTCGGATTTCAAATAATATTTAATAATAATTTTTTGTCCAACAGGAAATAATTGATAATTGTTCATGTCAGCTTGCATACAAATGGAAGATTTATGCTACAAAGCGTGATTCACAGCTTTCCTATTAAACTGGGAGTTATTTTCAGATGACAAGAGGCCTTTATATAAATGTATTTTAGAGTTTTTTTTTGTAGTATCCTTTGTAGTATTTTAAATATGATTTAAATGTATTGGAGATATTCCTGTAACAGTTTCTCTCCCTTTTGGTTTGTGCGTGTGTCAGGTTTTCGGCGTAGGTGTAAACACAGGCGCTGTTAAGGACGTGCCGAGGAAAGATAGCCTTCTCATATTTCCACATATACAAAGCATTAAACTTGCACAAACTCAGGTAGGTTTCATGCAAATCTGCATGAAACACACACACACACACACACACACACAGGCGTTATGTTTGTTCCTATCTTTGTGAGAACATTTATAAAATGATTTTGAGAGTCATTTATTCTCTGTGTACATTTAAGCCTATAAGCCCTTCTCTCAAAATCCTGATCAAAAGGCATATTTTAGCTTGTTTATTAGTAGTGGCTGTATTTATTGGGAGCCGAATACACATAAACATTTATGTGTGTGTGTGTGTGTGTGTGTGTGTGTGGTGTGTGTGTGTGTGTGTGTGTGTGTGTGTTGTGTGACTAACATGCACTAGATCTGTACACATACTATCAGAAAGTCGCCATCAGTGTTCTCTTTTTTATTTGTTACACACACACACACACACACACACACACACACACACACACACACACACACGCACACACACACACACACACACGCACACACACATACAGACTCCGCCCATTGTCACCGTTCAGTTTTTGAAAATGTTGATGTGATGCAGCACTGCATGTTTCCCTGCACGACAGGAAACTCGTTTCAAAATGTCAGTTACTGTCTCTCTCTGCTTGAACCAGATATCCGAGAGCGCACGTGTGTAACACAACACACACACACACACACACACACACGCACACACGCGCTGTGCTGTAGTAGTGGCTTTTTATCTGTCTGTTTTGCACACTAGTATTTGTTTATTAGCCTCATTTAGCAAGTGCATGTTTTAAACAGAATGAAAAAAAAGCAGCAACCAAAATGAAATAACCTGTTAAGTAGTGAAAGTACATTTGAAAATGGGAGGTGCTTGGTTCCCAGGCATTTGTTCTCTGGACCTGAAGATAACAGACTCGCATCCCAAGCAAAAATGCCACTGCTCCTGGATAAGAATGTCTGGCAAACGCCTTAAATCTAAAGTGTATATTTGTTTATTCGATATAAAACACACATCAAAACAAATGCAGCTCTTGGAGGATGTATGGGTTGATGTCTTGTACTTCGGGTTAATTGAGTTACAAATGTTATTGTCAAATATTAGAATGACATTTTTAAAGGAAAATATGAATCGAATTAAAGACGATTCTTAAGATAAGATACACTGCGCTTCCACTTTCCGTTTATAATACTCTCCACTCTTCTGGGAAGATGCCCAGATAGATTAGTGCTCCTTACGATGCAGTAGTTGTAGTAAAGTCAGGTAGTGATGTAGGTGAGGTGACGAGGGCTGCAGTCTGCCTTCACATTCATCCCAAATGTGATCAACAGGGTTTAGATATCTCTAGTAGAAGATCTCCTACTTCAACCCATGTAAAGTATACCTTCATGGCATTTACGCACATGGGCATTATCATGCTGGAACAGGTTTGGAAATGTAAATCTGCATCATCCAGAGACATAACATCCAGTTGTGTACTTTCTGCTAGGGCTCAACACATATTCATTGAAAGCACAAGTCATTCGTAATCCGGTCTCTTATGAAGGTCTCGGCAGTAGGACATCATGAATTATTGTGTGCCGTGAGTCAAACCGCTCGTAATTCAGCTGAAACACAAAATGTTTTTGAAGTTATTAGTAATAAAGCTGCACCACAGAGCTCTTCTTCACACAGCATCAGCACACAAGGTGTACGCTGGGGATTTTCCCTGCGCTACAAAAACAGTGAGAATGTACATTCTTTTCACATCTCATTTTGCTGCTGCTTTCCCCTAAACAAAATGCATAGAAGGTGCACAGCTACAGTTCAATGTTTCAATTACAGAAAGACATAAAAGCATGGACCATGCCTCGGTCTTTCACCTATTGATACTGATGGGTTTTTTTTGTCGTTTTCTTTACAGGAAAATGCTTTAAATATTACAATCCTGGGACTGCTATTGGACTGCAGCCTTCCAAAAGCACACTATGCCCACCTACAGGTACCTCACACACCTCGAATGCATACACACACACACACAATTAGAGCTGCTTTGTAGTTATCATATCCACCAGTCTTGATGGACATCATTTGTGTTTGAGTGGTTGAAGAGATTGAATAGAATAGCCTTTATTTGTCAAATATACATTACAGTGATTATTCCTTCATATATCCCAGCTGGCTTGGAAGCTGGGGCCAGAGCATAGGGGTCAGCCATGATACAGTGCCACAGGAGCGCAGAGAATTAAGGCTGACAGCTTAGTAATACCGGAGCTCGAACCCCTGATTTTCTGATGAGTAACCCAGCACCTTAACCACTGAGCTACCCCCCCTCACATTTTCTGTTGTTTGATGGAGAGAGTTGAGTGTTTCAGAATGGCTGTGTTTATTAATATAGAATTGTGTGTGTGTATGTGGGTGGCAGCTCAGTGGTTAAGGCATCTGGATCGGAAGATCGCAGGTTCAAATCCCATCACCTTTTAGTCATTAGTGGGGCCCTCGAACAAAGCCCCAGCCGCTCGGTTTTTAGTCGCTCTCGATAAAGGCCTCTGCCAGATGCTGTAAATGTGTAGTTTCTTTTTTTGCTATGTATTTGATGGAGCAGAGCAATATGCGTGTGTTACTACGAACCGTTAATCATTAACAGTACCTTAACCTCAGTCTACTGATACCATGGAGAGATAATGTATGAATGTCTGCGCTTGGTGTTAATCTGTCAGCAGCCAGTTTGGATCGTTGCCCAGTTCCACACACACTCGTATTATAGCCGGTTCACGCAATTCCTGTCTTATTACGGCAGTATTGGAACAGGCGAGGAGCTCCCGTGTTCTTATTGCTTCTTTAGATTTCTACTAAAAATACTTCAAGTTAAGTGTTGTTCTAAGTTAGAGCTTTACTGACAAAAGCAGGAAGGAGAAATGGGGTTTTTAAATTCTTCGGTGTTTTTGTTTTTCCTCCCCAAAAGAAAGCAGTTTGTTTTTTATTTGTTAAAGAGCGCTTTACTTGTAAAAGAAATAGCATTTCTCACAGACAGTTAGTTTCGATATGTTTTCTTTATCTTCCTAAAAATGTCTACAGTCAGACAAAAAAATAAGTATACAGTCTTCAGGAACAGTATAGAGACTCCCTTCTTATGTGTGTGTATGCATGTGTACATAACCCAATCAGATCCCTAAAACACTCCTGACCCATTGAGCATTAGCAGAATTAGCACCTTCAGCAATTTGAGCTACAGTAGCTTGTCTGTTGGATCAGAGGCCAGCTTTCGATGCCTACGTGCATCACTCGAACCTTGGTTTCCCATGAGCCTGTCACCGCTTTACCACGGTTCCTTCCTTGGACCACTATTGATAAATACTACCCACTGCAGACCGGGAAAATCCCACAAGAGCTGAAGAAGCTGTCAAGCCATCATTGTCAGCCATCATAAGTGTGTGTGTGTGTGTGTGTGTGTGTGTGTGTGTGTGTGTGTGTGTGTGTGTGTGTGTGTGTGTGTGTGTGTGTGTGTGTGTGTGTGTGTGTGTGTGTGTGTGTGTGTGTGTGTGTGTGTATAAAGTGAGGGTATATACACAGAAAGTGAGAGTTGATACACACACACACACACGCACACACACTCCTCATGTACTTATCCCACCTATTTTCCTTTTCTTCTTAGGGCTCGTGCTTTGGAGCAGAGGATGAAGGACGGTTCTCTCTCCAGATCAGTCTCTCTGAGAGAGTAGAGAGGCCAGCTCACCTGGATAAAATGAAGCCCTACGTACTAGAGAACATCATGGTGCTGCTTGTCCTGCCTCCACCTGGGGGCGCCGCATGTATGTAGCTTTATGAACTCATATGTTTGACATTTCCTACAGCTTTTTGTCTTTTTTTTTTTCTAATGGTTAGTACAGTACCATGTCACTGTGAAACTTTCATTATGACAGTGCACCACAGAAGGATTTGTTATCTGGTGTAGATTTATTTACAATTTGTCTTCAATTGGTAATTATTATTGTTATTTGTTATTATTATATGTGGCTCAGCGCTGCCCTCATGTGGTAGGTTGTGGTGGTGATAATTTCTCCCTCTTTTTTTTTTTTTTTTAGATCCAAAAATAGGGGTGTACATGTTGAACTCAGGGGTCAAACAGCTCTTTGTTAAGGTAAGTGCACAAATACAGATGCACTTTTACAGTAACATACAGTATAAGTGTAAGGCCATTATATCTGATATCCGCCAGGTGTTTTTTGTGTGACTCGATACAAACAGGACACTTTTTTTTAAACAAAATGGATGTTTTATCTTTACAGGAAATACAGATCTTGTCAAGGACAGACATCTCTTTAGATATCAGCCACATGCCACTAAAAGCTTCTGCCAGTAACTTCACGCAGGTTGCCACGCTGTCCTGCAGACGTGAGTTCTTTATATATTATATATATATAAAGTTAAAATTATATATATATATATATATATATATATATAATATATATATATATATATATATATATAAAATTATTATTATATATATATTTTTTTTTTCCTCATTCATTTGCATGTGTGTGTGTTCGTGATACTGTAATATAACAATGTATATATTACATTGTTATATTACAGTATCACGAACACACACACACATGCAAATGAATGAGGGAAAAAATATATATATATATATATAAATGTAGATATGGCACTATATTATGTATTAAATTTATATATGATGGGATTTCAGAATGCGATTATATATGATGCGATTTTAAAGACATATTAAATAAACATATTCTTTTTAAGCTGTTTAAGATTATTGTCTTTTTTGTTTGTTTGTTTTCTTGCTTGATAATTTTTTCCCTCTTCCAATCTGTTTTTTTTTTTTGTTTTGTTAGGATCTTTGTTGTCGCAAAGTAAAAAATGCATGAGTCAAATAAGTGTGCAGATGTTGGGCAACATCAGTGTGAGCATGTTTCCATGGCTGCAGCTCACAAACAGGTGAGACATGTTTATCTCTGACTGTTGGAAAAACCTTTCTATGTGTCTGAGTATTAGTCAGATTATCTGCTTTTATCGATTAACCTGTTTGTATAAATCTGTTAATCTGGCTATCATTATTTTGTCTGCTATTTATTTCATAGCTGCAGCGATCAATTATGTTATATCTACTGAGTATTCATTGGTTAATCGAGTAACTGAATGAGTTTTTTTTTTTCAGCAATACTGAACATAGAAGAGAGGGAAATGATACTGATACTGCATACAAGAATATCTGTGAAAACTATATCCATTTTTTGGATTTAATTATCATTTTACATCATAATTCAAATACATATATAATCAATGAAAATGTGAACATCAAAATGTACAGTTTTTTCTTTGTTTTAGTTGATCCCAAATATTTGTAAAAATTTCAGCTATTTTGTTCCACTCTGCTTTCTCTCCGTTTTTCCATTTTTTTCTGTGTTTATCTGTCCGTAGCACTCCAGAGTTTAGCGGGTAAATACAAGGCTCAGTGCATCATTATTCAGACTAAGTGAATCTTGTGTGAGCTTGTTTTTGTATTTTAATTACTATAAGAATAGTTTCCACCCCAATTTATTTAAAGTCTCTGTCACATGATGCATTATCATTTTCGAAAACGGTCCACAATTTGATTTGATGACGGTGTTTTCACATTTATCCACTTGGTCAGCATTTTTAAGAAACTGTGTTTTTTTCCTTGGCTGAAAACCCCTCCTCAGTGTGGCTTGAAGGCCAAACAATGCAGTTACAAATATGCTTTTTCAATGAAAAATGTATTAGTGTGGTTATGGCCTTTTTCTTTCTCTTTCTTTCCGTTTTCTCACCGTTTGTCTCTTTTGTCTGTCTTTCTATTTCAGTCCAGCTCTCGGGCCGTCTTTCTGTTTCAGTCTTTCTGTGGATCAGTTCCCGTTATTGTGTGATTGACTGTTTATATATGTGTGTGTCTGCATGTGTGTGTGTGTGAGATAGATATATAAATGTGTGTTTGTTGTGTATGTTGCTGTATGGCTGTAATCAGTCTCACTGCCTGTAAGATAAACAAAGCTCCAAACACTTTCTCCATGTGTCTATTCTCTCGCTTTGTAGGCTCAGTGATCCTGCCGGCTGGTTTCAGTTTATACAGAAGCAGAACAGTGCAGATCAGGTGGAATTGTGGCTCGCTAACCCTCTGCATATGGGCTTCACCATCACCAATGTCTCCCTGAGTCAGCCATTGCCTCGGCTCTTTAAGGTAACCGCAATGTATTCACAGATTGATTGATTGATTGATTTTTTTGTTAATAAACAATGAAGACGCATCCAGAATCTGTAAAAGACCATATTTGTTTATTCCTCTGCAGGTAGTAAATGTCAGCAAGACGGTGGGTGCAGCATCCGGCTGCTGGAAGCTCCTGAAGCTCCACCTCCTCAACAAAACGTTACCCGTCAACATCGTTGCCGTGGTAACCATTACCACCAGCCTGGGCTTTTCGCTAGAGCTGCGTGTGCACGCCTCCTCAACAGGGTCAAAGGTGAGGGCTTATTGCTGGCAGTTTGCAATTACAGCTAATACCGGTGCAGTAGTGCTGAACTTGCTGTCTGTCGCTGTGCTCAGAGAGGAGAGGTGGTGTTTGAGGGTGGCGGTGAGTGTGAACAGCTGTGTCCTCTCCGCCTGTCCAGAACCGGTGAGTAAAGCAGGTTATCATTTACTGCAGTATTTATAATGCATATTGTGTGTGCTGAAAAATGTGCACAAATACGAAGGGCCGTGTGTGTGTTTGTATTTGTTTTGTGCGCATTTGTGATTGTGTAAGCTCACAGAATAACGCCTATTTGCTTTTTGTGTGTTTGTGCGTGTGACAGGGCGTTTTGAGTGGCAGCAGTCTCTCCTCCCAGAATCCTTTTCCTCCTTGTGGAAGACCGACAGTGGTTTGGCATCGGCGCTCTGCAGTCGCTGGCAGCGTAGTAAAGAGCTCTCCTGCAGGTATGCATGCATGCCCACACACACACACACACAAAAACAACAAACATGCACGCGCATACTCACTAACACTTGTTTTATGAGTGCGAGTGTGTTACCAACATTGTACAGACTGTTCATTTTTAATTCTTTATATATCTACATATATAAATTATTGCTCTAAATAATACAAGTTTTGCACAGCTAGTAACAATTATATCTAAAGATTCAAATATGTTACAAACAATACATTGCGATATTTGTATCCGACACACACTTTTTAAATTCGATGCTTTTATACACACAATCAAATTATCTGTAATATTTTATGCAATTTATAATTGAATTTTTGTGGTGGTGTGTAGATGGCCCAGACTTCCTACAGAGCATGCTAGTGCACTAGATTTTGGAGCCACACCAGTCAATGAGAGCAAGGTATGCACACACACTTCTTCCCTTCCACTGTCTGTTTAAGTTCATTCATTCATTCATTCATTCATCTTCTACCGCTATATCCGATCTTCCCTCGGGTCACGGGGAGTCTGTGCCTATCTCAGGAGTCTATGGGCATTAAGGCAGGATACACCCTGGATGGAATGCCAACCCATCACAGGGCGCACACACTCACACACACACATTCACACACTAGGGACAATTTTCCAAGGTGCCAATCAACCTACCGTGCATGTTTTTGGACCGGGAGGAAACCGGAGAACCCGGAGAAAAAACCCCTGAGGCACGGGGAGAACATGCAAACTCCACACACACATGGCCGAGCCGGGACTCGAACCCGCAACCCTGGTGGTGTGAGGCGAACGTGCTAACCACTAAGCCACCGTGCCCCTACTTATCTGTTTAAGTTCACATTTTTAATTGGATTTTGAATTTAAAAATCTCATCTTTGTTTTTCCTCAGATTAAAAACTTCACTTTGAAAAACCCAACCGGTTCTGTGGTTTCCGTGGAGATCCGCACGCTCTCATCATACCCAGCTCCCCTCGAGGCGTTAGATCTTCTCACCAAGTGGTAAGTAATCACCCCTGCGATATATTTTATTTATTTATTTATTTCCCTCCTCTCCCCTCGTTCTCTTCCCCTCCCCTCTTCTCTCTCTTTCTCCCCACTCAAAAGGCTCCGCTTTATTAATTTAAAAAGTTTTTTTGTTTTTTTTCCAGGTTTAACATCAGTCCTCTCTCGGTGAACATCAGTACAGCCGAGTTCTCTCTGCTTCCAACTGGTCAGAAGGTGACCATTTGTTTTTTCTTGTTGAAAAGTAAAATATCCTTCATGTATGTAGTTCAGGAAGTACAGGAAGTTGAGAAGCTCAATTTTACATCAATATGCATGATCATTCATTTCATTGTTTTCTTATTTATTTGTTTATTTATTTTAAATGAGCTTAAATTCCTTCCAGCCTTAACTCAATTCTTGTAGCTGTACATAACAACATGCAAAAGAATCCATATCGCTCGACTTTCATAATAACAGGCAGTGGCAGTGACTTCGCACATGCTCAGTACAAATGTGATTTTCTGCGACGGCTCGATTAGACTTACCTAATCAAGTGCGAGGGCGGAAACAAAACACACTTGCGGTCCGCTACTTAATATGTTTATGTGGGAACTCTGATTTGAACTCAGAAAACAAGGATTGCGTGCAACCAAACCGATAGCCCTGTAGCAAACCCAGTAGGAACACGGGCAAAGTTACACCCCTAATTAAGACTAATCTGGGAAAGCACAATAAACAATAATAAAAGCAAATCTGCTGCTGCTTATTCCAGTCTCGGGAATTCCGCCGAAGTGGCCACGTGCAGAGAATCGTCCTGCAGCCGTGGGAGACGAAGAGTTTGTCAGTAGCATTTACGCCCACTGAACATAAACCTGTCACCTCCCTTCTTCTCATCAGGTATGTGTGTTCATGATTTATTTCCTCATTTCCACCACTGGAACTGAATATAATCATAATCCAGTCATCTGAACGTGCTCCTCGTCCTCTCATTTCTCAGGAATAACTTGTCTGTCTTCGACCTGGTGTTGGTGAAGGGATTTGGAGCGAAGGAGCTCCTCCGCATTGGCGGGAAACTCCCCGGTCCCGGCGCGTCGCTGCGCTTTAATGTCCCCCAGTCCACGTTGATGGAGTGCAGAGACGGTGAGTGAACACAGTAGTCAGTCGAATTCTAAACTCTCTTAGCAAGTACAGCGTGTGTGAATCCGCCGTTTTGTCATCCGTGTGACTCTCAGGTCTGCGTAATCACCTCAGCAAGCCTCTGTTCGCCATCCAGAAGAGTTTTAAAGTGGAGAACGCAGGCGAACTTCCACTCACCGTCATGTCCATGAACATTAACGGCTATAAGTGCCAGGGTTTCGGCTTCGAGATTCTGCACTGTCGGTCGTTCCGCATCGACTACAACTCCTCCTCCGAGATTACAATAGCGTAAGATTACATACACTTTAACACACAGAGACAGAGTTTTCATAGTCATCTGAAGGATTTTTATCAATGGTGTGTATATATATATATATATATATATATATATATATATATATATATATATATATATATATATATATATATATGAATAAGGATTTATTATCCTATAGCTATTATTGCACTCTATTATACTATTTCTTATTATTAAATAACGTATGTTATGTTATATATGTAAATGTATGTTATATCTGTATGTTATATATGTAAAAATTCTCTCTCTTGTTTCTAGGTTCACTCCAGACTTCACGTCATCGTGGGTGATTAGAGATCTGACGCTAATAACAGAGCGTGGCTCCTCCTTCCCTTTCACGCTGAACGTCACCCTGCCACATCACATGCTCCCGCTGTGTGCTCAGGTCGTCCCCGGGCCCAGCTGGGAGGAGTCATTCTGGATCGTTACACTCATATTCACCTGGTTAGACACACACACACACACACACACACACACACACACACTTGGACACAATTACAGCACTGTTTAAATTTAAAGAGTGTAATAAGTTTCTCTGCTGCTTTGTTTTGTTTCTCATTAGTTTCTCGCTGGCCGGAGTGTGTCTCATGGCCTTCCACCAGGCTCAGTTCATTCTGAGAGAGTTTTCCACCCCAACACCACGCAGCAACCATAACTCAAACCCTCGCGAGAACAGCAGCAGTACCACTCCCAATAATACCAGGTAAATACTCTGCCCAGCCCTGAGCTTATTATTAAGAGCTCACACACAAGATGTGCAAGATGTTCCCATACGGGAAAACTCTCATTTCTTCTTAACCCAAACAGCTAGAAACAATGAAATTGAAACCTTTCTTTGAGTATAATTAGCTTAATCAGGGTTTCTGCAGGCTCTTAAATCTAAAATATATACATCAAATTTTTAGGCGTCATAAAGCTGAAATTCGCTGTTCTAGGTCTTGAATGATTTCGATCAGGTCTGATGTTTCTGATGTCTATGTAACATTTCCTATAGTTGAAATTCAAATATTAAATGAAATATGAAGATGCTGAGACTGTATTATGATTACAAATGAGGCCAACAGTCAATCAGCTTTCTGTTATTGGGGCGAATTTTATTTGGTTTGTACTTGGCTTGGAAAATATGAGTTTAGGACTAGTTTAAGCCAGCTGCTAACAATGTATTTCTTCCTCTTTCGGCTGCTGGCGTTAAGGGTCGCCACAGCGGATCATCCTTCTCCACACTACTCTGTCCTTTAAATCTGCATCTTTCACCCTGACATAACTGCATGTCTTTCTTCACCACATTTCTAAACCAAGTCCTTGGCCTTCCTCTTGTCCTCCTGCCTGGTAACTTCATCCTCTGTATATATTTATATTCTCTGTATGTATCTCAGCATTTTCAACTCCACCCACGTCTCAGCCCCCTGTCTTTTTGTGAACGCCACCTTCTAACCATACGACATTGTAGGTCTCACCGCAGTCCTATAAACTTTCCCTTCTACTCCTGCAACTCTTCTCCGCCCTGCCTTTCTTCACATCCCTAACACACTCAATTACTTTGCACTGTAGACGAGAAGGACATTGATCGATGGTGTAGAAAGCTGCACTAAGATCAAACAATCCCACCACCGACTTGGCACCTGACTTCCTCATGCAATACCACAACTCCTCTCTTGGAATCCTGTTGTACGCTTTCTCTAGATCCACAAACGCACAATGCATATGCTTTTGTCCTTCACTGTACTTCTCCAACAAAACCATCAAAGCCAATATTGCATCTGTGGTGTTCTTCCTCAACATGAAACCGTACTGTTGCTCACATATGGTCACCTCTTCCCTCAGCCAAGCACCACTACTCTCTCCCATAACTTCATGGTCAGCTTAATTCCCTTGTAGTTAATGCAGGTCTGCACATGTCCCTTATTCTTATAAATCAGTACCAGCGCTCTCTTTCACCATTCCTCACGTATGCTCTCACCTTCCAAAATCCTGTTACACAATATGGTTAAAAATTCCACTTCCATCTCTCTTAATCATCTCCACACTTCCTACTGGAATGTCATCTGGTCCATCTGATTTTTCACTTAATAGCTGCTATCACTTCCTCCTTACTAATCCTATCCACTTCCTTCACCACCTCCACATCATCCACCCTTCTCTCCACACACTCTCTTCCAACGAAGTGTCCAACGTAACAGAAAATTCTAATGATGTGTGTTTAATGTGGTAATATAAGTATGAAATGTCATTCTTGATGGTCTTGTGAATTTCTTAAAAAGGTCTGGAAAAAGTCATATATTTAAAAAACCCTTTTAATTTCATGCCATATTACATATTTTAAAGTTCACAGAATTTACTTAGTCATGCATTGTTTTCTGTGAGCATTAAATTGTGCAATACAAACGTAATACATACAAAAGTTTTTTGTTCTGAATGTTTTTCATGCTCAAGTACTCACTTTATATTCACTACCCATTTACAAAATGTGACAGCAAATTTATGTAGATTTAACATCTTGTTTTTTTTCTTTCTCCCACAGTAAAGGCAAAGCCAGTTGCAAAAGCTACTCTGACACAAGCCACACCTCCGATAAAGGGAAAGGGCGGGGGTCCACGGCCTTAGCCAACGGGACAGCTCGCTCCCAAACCTCCTCCAGGAAGAGCACCGGAGGCTCCTCCCAACCCCAGAAAAAACAAACTCGCGTTTCGTTCCTTTACAGATATAAAAGCAACACAGCAGCCAACTCTAGCAGCATTAATGCTAATTCTACCCCTCCAATGGACGAAGAGAGAGAGGAACAGATGTTTGATCCCGATCCCGATGTCTGTAATAACAATAACGACGACACTTTAATCGAGTCAGCACTCCACATAGAACAGAAAGAACAGATCCGGGAGGAGAAAACGATGCCAGGAGATATGTTTCCCATGGAAACGCTTCCTGGATTCCCTGAAAGTCTCACAGCCAATCACATGCCTCAGGCTGTTGCGGACAGACAGGCGGAGAGCAGGTGCATACAAAGGAATGAGGAGGAAAAAAGGGAAATCCTGGACACTCAGGTATGAAGTTTGATCTATACTTAATGTATTGTAGATAAAGAAAGAAGCTGAAGTTTAAAAACATGTTATCTTGTGTCTAGGTGAGAGACAGGGAGGTCTCTCAGAAAAAGAGAGCTGAGAAGGAGTCCGAGCTCACAGCGCCCACCTCCAACACCAAAACGAAGAAAAGCTCAGGAAAGAATCGTAGGAAGCCCGTGGAAGCCGGCCCGGGGTGAGGGGATTCGCTCACACACACACACACACACACACACACACACACACACACACACACACACACACACACACACACACACAAGGCTCTCATAATCTGTCCTGACTAATCGGCTAAAAAAATTATTATTATTATTATTATTATTTTAAAAGGCAGGGGGGCACGGTGGCTTAGTGGTTAGCACATTCGCCTCACACCGCCAGGGTCTGGGTTCGATTCCTGTCTCGGCCATGTGTGTGTGGAGTTTGCATGTTCTTCCCGTGCCTCAGGGTTTTTCTCCAGTTTCCTCCCTGGTCCAAAAACATTGTCCCGCGTGTGTGTGTGTGTGTGTGTGTGTGTGTGTGTGTGTGTGTGTGTGTGTGTGTGTGTGTGTGTGTATATGTGTGTGTCCTGTGATGGGTTGGCATTCCATCCAGGGTGTTTCCTGCCCATAGACGCCTGAGATAGGCACAGGCTCCCTGTGACCCGAGGGAAGATCGGATATAGCGGTAGAAGATGAATGAATGAATGAAAAGAAGTTAGGCTTAATTTTGGCACAAACAGAATGATATCTTTTGCAACATAAAAATGAACTCGTATAGTTAGCTAACCCAATCGCGGTCACGATTCAAACTCAAAATATGCCAAAATATGCCGTGTCATAATCTCCATGTCATGTCATGATCTGTTCATTTCACTTCAAAACTTTTTGCCCTAATTTAGTAGAGGTCATCCAATTAATTGCCACCGTTAGTTGATTGCTACAACAGTCGGCTGCAAAAATCCATACCTTTTTCCTGGGTTGCCGTTGGTTGTTGTTACGAGAATGGTGAAATCGTTGACACCACCAGTGAGCCGGCATGGAGAGCGCTATATTACATTGATTATTTCTCATTTATCCTGTCTTTTATTAATTCATACCACCACTGTATATGCAGGCTCCTGGACAGCAGCTCTATGATGATGGCGGAGATTGAGAGGGAACCCGAGTACAGAGAACCTCGTAGCACCACTCGAACCCGTAACCACTTGGCCAGCGTGAAGCTGGAGATCCCCAAAGCGGTCGCAGCGGTGGAAAGTCCACTTAAACAAAATGGTAAGAAAATTCAGGCAATGCATATCATTTGTTTTAACACATACTTAACTCATCTGTTTTCCTGAGAAGTGCTTTATGTACTCTCCGATACAGCGAGTTACACCGTGAATTTTTGTTCAGGCGTGTGTTCGGCCAGACCTCGGAGGAAGGCCCCGGAGCGACGGCCTCAGTGGGAGTCAGGCTCGGATTCAAGCAGTTCGTCGGGCAGCGTTAGGGCCAGCAGGGGATCATGGGGCAGCTGGAGCAGCATGGAAGGAGAGAAAGACCCGAGCAGAGCACGACAGAGTGAGATACACATACGCACACAAAAATCACTGAACTAGACAAACATCACTTTAATCACATTAAGGTTAGGAAGAGACGATCTGCCTTGATGTATATTGGAATAATGTATAATCAAGCACACCCTTAATTTAGACTCAAAGTAGCCTCAGAATGTCTAATTCGTTACCTCGCAAGGAGGAGCCTGATCTCCTGCCCATTGCTGAATGCCCATTGCTGAGTGTTTTTTTTTTTTTGTTAATAAAACATCTATTATACATCTCTTTTATATTCCACCCTAACATTATAAGCAGGAAGCGCGGCTGAGGAAAGCTCATTGCTGAAATTATCTTGGATGGACACGGACCGAAGTCTCTTCTCTAGTGTCTTTAGTGTCCGGGTCTCGTTCGTTCACCAACACAACGCCAAGTAAAGGAGCAGATCACTCGCAGAGTAATTTACATAGTAAATTAATGCGTTATTAACTTTTAGCACTTCACCCCCTACCCCGATAGAATTAAGTTCTGCTTTCCATGACCCTTCGCCAACAAAGCAACATCGTTGCGGAAGGGATTTAATTATTTATGTCTGGGAGCTTCTGTAAAGGGAATTCTGTTTCTAATAGAATTAAAACGAGTTTTTGGGGGGGGGGGTTTTCGGTGCGTAAATTCTAATCCTATCTGCCGTCTAGTCTTTCAACAAATAGTCTTTCGTTCCAACGTGTTTTTAGAATTTTTTTTTTTAGGTTTCTTTACACCGTGGTATAAAAATACCGTGAGGAATGGTTTTACAAATGTTTATCCAAATTGCCTTTCAAAAGATAAGAGATATCATCAGTTTCATCTAATCACGTAGTTTTGATCACTTTATTAGAAAGTGGTTTCTGTGTGCTGTGTAAGAAAATGTCCCTCCAACACACACACACACAATTCTTATTTGACTTAGTGAATCCTTATTTGGCGACACCCCTAAAGAATAGCCTTAGAGACAATTTTATAAATAGTACATAAACCAATGTTTCATGTACATCTGTCTGTTTAATGTTTGATCAGTTTGTTATTTACTCTAGGTGCATCAAGTTTTCCATTTGTTTTTAATACAATTTGCACTATTATTCTCTTATTTGTGCTACTACAGACAATGTTTACTTGTAGAACCAATTGAATGATCAGATTGTTTAGTATGTATAACTAGTATGTGAGAGTAAATGTACTCTAGTAAATGTAACTTGTTACCCTACATAAGTAAGTTGCTTTTTTGCATATCTGTACTTTATTCAAGTATTTCCATTTGCAGAGACTTTTACGGTAATGACATTTAAAAATGTACGTTAACGGTAGATCTGTGTTTCACTACTGCGTCCACTACTATACTGTGTATGTGTGTGTGTATATATATAAGTGTGTGTTTGTTCTATGTCCTAATTGTAGCGTGTGTTAATTTTAGGAGATCCGGTACAGTACAACATGTACACGACTGACCGTGATTGTTACCAGCCAGCACACTGCAACTTTAAAACTCAAAGGTAAAAGAAACATTCAGTATGAGTTTGATTTAAAAGTTAACCCGAAAGAGTTCAGTATCTCCCGCTCGTACATTATTCCCTAATAATGTTTTCGGTTTGATACATTTCCTTTTGACGTTGTTAACATGATGCGTGTTACAGCATGAACAATCTGTACGTGAACCCCGAACCTCCTGTCCTCTCGCCAAGCTTCGCTGACATAGCTGCAGGTGTGGACAGAAGTTCAGGTGAGTGCAGAACTGTTTTTCGGCAGCCATGTCCATAATAAGGAAATGAAATTGTCCTCTCGCCAAGCGTACATGCCGGAGGAGACATGGTCCGCGCCTTCTGTTCCTCTGACCAATGGTTTTAGGTACAACATGCCAGAACCACGGACATTTACCGGGGCCTTCGCACATGGTATGATCCTAGTCCGTCAACTCATGAATTCAACAATGAATTGGTCAATCTTTAGCACTGAGATAGATGGTTGGATGCACATAGCTGATTTTCCTTTATAACCCAGGTGAAATTTAAATTAAATCATATCAGTGATATTTGAGAAGTGAAATAAAGTTAATATGATTTATGTGGACAGAAGTTCAGGTGAGTGCAGAACTGTTTTTCGGCAGCCATGTCCATAATAAGGAAATTAAATTGTTGACAAACATTGATTCAAAACGGTCGTTTTGTGGAAGACCAGACCCAGACCCGAGTGGCAGACCGAGAAAAATCTCAGATAAGCAGAGGCGCAGGAGTACGTACATGCCGCTCCAAAGACCTACAACACAGGAGACATGGTCCGCGCACTTTACACAAGGAATGCTTGGACGAGCAATGCGAAAAAGCCTTTTCTCAGCATACGCCACCGTTCGCCTGAGGACTAAAGCAATTTGGACAAGCCAGCTTCATTTTGGAATAGGTACTGATGAAACTAAAATAGAGTTATGACAAAACAAGGGGCGAGCATGGCGAAAAAACAACACAACAAGAAAAACACGCTACCTACAGATTGGTGGCGGTTCCCATGCTGTGGGGTTGTGTGGCCAGTACAATCTTGTTAAAGTTGAGGGTCGCATGGATTCCACCAACCCATTTACCGGGTACGAACAATGTCCAGGAATCAGTGACAAAGTTGAAATTGCGCAGGGGCTGGATCTTTCAACAAGACAACGACCCTAAACACTGCTCAAAATCTACTAAGGCATTCATGCAGAGGAACAAGTACAACGTTCTGGAATGGCCAATCTCAGTCCCCAGACCTGAATATATTTGAAAATTTGTGGTGTGCACATTTAAAGCGGGCTGTCCATGCTCAGAAACCATCAAGACCTGACTGAACTGGACATGTTTTGTAAAGAAGAATGGTCCAAAATACCTTCTCCCAGAATCCAACTCTAATGGAAGCTTACCGAAAGCGTTTAGAGGCTGTTTATTTTTGCAAAGGAATGAATTTTTTCTTTTGGCCTAAATTTATACACATGGCAATTTTCTTAAATATTCTTGTACACTTTCAATAAACATATAAACTTTATTTCACTTCTCAACATAGGTCACTGTAGGACATGTTTTGTTTCAATAAATCCTAGTCCGTCAATATCATGAATTCAACCATCACTGTTTTTGTCTCCTTAAATAAGAAACTGTGTTTGGTCAATCTTATAGACAACCAATGAGTATGAAAATCATGAAAATCATAAAAATTTAAAGGGGTGCCCAAACTTTTACATACCATACTGTAAATAAATAGAAATATGGATAAAATTAGATATAAAAAGATCTGTGAGGAATGGGTGTGGGTGGGCGTAGGTTTGATGGATGTCTACAAATAAGGCCGGCGGGAAAAATGAGTGTGTGTGTGTGTGTGTGTGTGTGTGTGTGTCCGTGAGGGTGTGTGCGTGCCTGCGTGTGCTGATCTTCTGCTATTTTCTCTTTCTAGAAGTTTCTTGTGGAATAATGCAGCTGGTCAGTGCAGCAACCCGTATTCTTCTTATTGCCCCCCAAATAACTATGTGCCACCAGGTGAATCCCCTCCTCCTTTGTTTCTCTTTTTTCATTTCTCTAGAATGTTAGAATCAATACAGAATATTTTTGATGCTTTTTGTCTTTTTAAGGTAATGGAAATTACCAGAACAGTTTCCCGTCCCGTGAACCTCAAACACAGGCCAGGTGGAGTGAGGAAACACCACATGAGGCCACTTCATCTTGGGACATGAGCAGCTACGTGGGCAGCAAGGTAAACTTCCTTAAAATTCTACTACTCTACATGGTGAAAACTCATTCACTCCTATTTACATATCATTTACATAAGCCACATCCCCTTCAAAGGAGCTAATGCAATAGTGAGAAAACGAATGGAAAGGCTTATACGTTCTCTCTCTTATTTTTCCTCTCAGGCATATTTCTCAGGCACCCGGAGTCTGTCGCCCATCTCCTCCAGTCTGTTTGGTTCTATCTGGACTCCTCAGAGCGATCCGTATCAGAGCCACTTCCACACCGAGCGCTCCGTGCCCGCCTCTCCGGTCTCTCCGTTTACTCCAGAGCCACGTCCCTCTAAGCACTTCACTAGCTTTAACCCTTTCGGTCCCCACATGAACCTGGACATCTGGAACAACTCGGCCTCGAACCGCAGCTCCAACTCTCAACTCTCCAACGACTCTGGCTACTGTGCAGACGCTTGAGCGAAGAATAAAGGTTGTTTAAATGTGTGAACGGTGGATTAATGATAAGGCCCGGAACTTCGCACACAGCATAAGGAAAACGGCTATGACGAATATAAGAATGTGGTTTTATTGATGACGGAGGAAAAAATGTGAATGTTCTGTTCTGTTATTTTATGTTCCATTTTTTCCTCGATGGGATTCTGTTTGTGCAAAATTTAAGCTTTTTGTTGTATATTTTTCTAGATGTTTTGCAAACTTGGCCATGAAAAATAAAAAAAAAAAGTTTTGTACTGGTTTGTCTTCACCATATTTTTTTACATTAATACATTACATAGCTTATCTATATATATATATATATATATATATATATATATATATATATATATATATATATATATATATATATATATATATATATATATATATATATATATATATACATGTTCTATATTGTTAAAGTTAATTCGTCTTTCTCTCAACATTGTAGTATTGTGTTTCCTCAAGCCAAAACTACAAATAACATTATTTTTCTGGCTCGTTGCATGAAGAGTTTCATTTAAAATGAAGCATAAATACCATAATTAGGTATAACGTTGACTTGCAGACATCCTGTTCCTAAACGTATAACTGGTGGGAAAATGGGTCCCAAATCACATAATATTCAGTACAGAGTCCACGATCCATGTATTAAATTCAGGGCATTATTACGACTTAGAAGAGATATTTTCCCTCAGATTGTTTAGTCATATAAATAACATTTCCTTATGATGATGGTAAAATTTGTAATCAAAATGTGATTCTGGGGTTTTCCTGTCGCGTGATGCAAAGAAGTTTTTTTTTAATAAGAATATAAGAATATTTAATATACTGTAGAAGATTTATACTCAACAAGTTTTTTGTTGACAAGCACCACACACACACACACACACACACACACACACACACGAGTGTGTTTTCAGAGCTCATAATCCTTTATTAATTAAATCTAAACTTTAAAATATATTAGTTTTTTGGAGGGAAAAATAATAATTCATGTATAAATAGTCATTGTTTCCTAATGTTAATTCCTTGCAAACACATTCATGGGAAAAATGTGGAATTTCAATAACATTAAAAATACTGCATAGCAACAATATGTGAACCCTTTATCATCAAAATCTTGTGCTTTTATAATTATCTCTACTCGGCTGGAAAGATTTTCCACTAAAGGAAAAGTTCTGTCGACATTTTTGGTGTTTCCTCGAGCCAAAGTCAAATTGTGTAACATTTTTGTTCTGGCTTGTTAAATGAAGAGTTTTAGGTAGAATGAATGAAGTTATATGTGACATTTTTATCCAGTCATGAACAAATAGAAATGACTGGTTTTGCAAAACCTACTACTAAATGCAGTGAAGTTTAAAGTCAAAGTCTCCCCAAATCCTTTCGAAATACCTCTGTGAAGTACAGATGCGCAAAAAAGGCTACTTAAGTATAGTAATGAATTACATTTACTCTGGTACTGTTCACCAATTTAATACAGACGTCCAATGGGATTGAAATCAGGACTATTTTCAGGTCTTCTATTTTCAGGGATTGATTTGGGAACATTGTTGTGCTGGAACACGTTTTGGGCCTCTTTTGGAGGGGATTAAATGAAATAACGGCACCATGAACAACTTTGTAAAATCACTGAGGCAACTTTTACCATATTTGTTGCTGAGAGGGTGCACATACTTTTGGGTCATATGGAGTCGTTTTTATTGTACTTTTTTTTGTCTAATGCAATGTACAATCCCGGGTTGGAACAGTAGAGGACACACACACACACACACACACACACACACACACACACACACACACACACACACACACACACACACACACACACACACACACACACACACACACACACACACACACACCGGACGTAGAAAGAAAGCACTTCCGGACTGCTGTGTTTCTCACTGTTCCGTGCGGATTTCTTTTTACTATTTTCGCTGAAAGTTTTTGTGTTGAAGGCGGAAAACAACAACAGACATGACCGAGGTTTGTTATTTCTTGCATTTGAGCGTGTTTTCTTGTCATTAAATAAATAAATAAACCATATTTGGGTAAATGAGTAAATTACAACTCTTGGATTTAGCCGGTTAGCTGATCTCGTGCTGGAGAGAACTGTAACACAACCCGCGCTGCATATCATTACATTATACATGTAGTGTAATATCACATTACAATAATAAAGAATAAAATAAGATAACGTGAATACAAATACAAAAGCGATTACTTAATTACAAACCTGAATTACCTTTTTTTTTTGTATCGTCTTTTGTGTTGCGTTTAGTGGACCCACATGTTTGTTACGGAGCTGTAAATCCTGTCTGGTTTTACATAGAAAAGATCTGCTCCATAAAATTATTTTAATACATTTTAAATATATAAATATACTTTAAATATAATTTAAAAGTCTGGTAAGGAAAAGTGCTTCAGTGCCTTGTATGGAGAGACTCCATAGTAATGGAGAGTATGGATGTTTGGACTGTAATTAATACAACTCCAGTGGCTCAGCAGCACAAGTTTCAGGATGTTTTGTAATAATATTTGCTATAATAACAACTAATAATAATAATAATAATAATAATAATGACCTATTATTAAACACCGAAGGTCTGGAAGTAATGGATATTCGGTGCAGCCCGGATGAGGTTTGCATTTGAGTCTGGTTCACTCAAAGGTTCCTCAGAGGCGTTTTTTTTTCTTTCACACAGTCGCTTATTAGGAACAAACTTACGATTTTAAGAACTTTCGCATGCTTTTATGCAGCTTTGTAAAGCTACTGTGAGAGAATGTCCAAATTAAAAGCTCTCTAAGAAAATGTTTTCTATTGGTTTGGATCATCGCTCTTGGGCCCCTGAGCAAGGCCCTTTAAACACTCATGTCAAGAGGTTTTAATTGTCATTTCAGCTATATATATCTATATCTATATATATATATAGCTGACGCAGTACACAGTGAAATTAGTCAAGAGTTTCTCCAGGACCATGGCACTGCATAAAACAACATATAGCTACAAAACACAAAGCCGAGGACTAGACTAAGTTGTCCTAAAGTGCATAAAGTGCATGGTGTGCAAATTGGTGCAAAACAGTGCGAAATAGACAAGAGGAGGCAGTGCAGGGTAAATACACAATACAAAATAACGACGGCCCATAACTATTTGTAGTGCAAAAAGTATTCAGTCAGAAAAAAAAACAATATACAAATAGAAGTAAGCTTTACAATGTCTCCACTAATGCCTCAGCAGATTTTAAGCAATGCTCAAAAAAGTAATGCAATAATGCATGTTTTTCTGTCCTACATAAACTATGTTTTTGGGGTACACATCTAAGTACATGTATGTGGGTGTAAAATCAGCACACTTGAAGCAGTAATGAGCAAAACACACGGGGCTTTTAGAAGTGCTAGCCAGGATAAAGGTTAATGGAGCTGGTATACCTACGGCGTATTACCTGCTACTATTTATTTATTTTTAATAACGATGAATGGTCTCAGCCGTCATTATTGGAAAGAGCATGGTAATTCCAGGATTGCGACTGTGGATAAATAATTGGAAAATGAAAAAGGGAGAGCTAAAAAAAAAAAAACAGTACATAAAGTCTGTTTATTATGTTTTTTGTGTGTTTCAGTGGAATTGCTTGACTTTGTTTCTGCTGAATAATGCTGTTTTCTTTGAGACCACAATTCTGAATCCTGAACTTAATTTGTTTCTTTTAACTTTGTTCTCTAATGTTGTTAATGAATTGGTTAATGTAGATGATGATTGGCCATTGCATCAACAAATACTGACTTTAATTTATTCCTGTTTGATTGTGCTAAAGTGGTTTTTATAGTATTTATTTGTCCAGAAATCTTATCCTCTCAGTGTCCTCCCTTTACATTCAGGAGGTGCAGAAGCACTCTGTGCACACACTGGTCTTCAGGTCTCTTAAGCGAAGCCATGACATGTTTGTGTCCGATCATGCCAAACAAGTCTCTCTGGATGAGAAGAGGTGAGTGTAGTAACGGCACCGGAACCACATAAATTATTCAATGTACATGGTGAGACGAGATGAGATATTTTAACATACAGGCTTGGAAAGTTTAAAAGCTGTAAAGTATATGTGTATATACAAACCGGATTCCAAAAAAGTTGGGACACTATACAAATGGTGAATAAAAACTGAATGCAATGATGTGTAGGTGCCAACTTCTAATATTTTATTCAGAATAGAACAAAACACACGAAACAAAAGTTTAAACTGAGAAAATGTACCATTTTAAGGGAAAAATATGTTGATTCAGAATTTCATGGTGTCAACAAATCCCAAAAAAGTTGGGACAAGTAGCAGTAAGAGGCTGGAAAAAGTAAATTTAAGCATAACGAGGAGCTGGAAGACCAGTTAACACAAATTAGGTCAATTGGCAACATGATTGGGTATAAAAAGAGCTTCTCAGAGTGGCAGTGTCTCTCAGAAGCCAAGATGGGTAGAGGATCACCAATTCCCACAATGTTGCGCAGAAAGATAGTGGAGCAATATCAGAAAGGTGTTACCCAGCGAAAAATTGCAAAGACTTTGCATCTATCATCATCAACTGTGCATAACATCATCCAAAGATTCAGAGAATCTGGAGCAATCTCTGTGAGAAAGGGTCAAGGCCGTAAAACCATACTGGATGCCCGTGATCTCCGGGCCCTTAAACGACACTGCACCACAAACAGGAATGCTACTGTAAAGGAAATCACAGAATGGGCTCAGGAATACTTCCAGAAACCATTGTCAGTGAACACAATCCACCGTGCCATCCGCCGTTGCCAGCTGAAACTCTACAGTGCAAAGAAGAAGCCATTTCTAAGCAAGATCCACAAGCTCAGGCGTTTACACTGGGCCAGGGATCATTTAAAATGGAGTGTGGCGAAATGGAAGACTGTTCTGTGGTCAGACGAGTCACGATTCGAAGTTCTTTTTGGAAATCTGGGACGCCATGTCATCCGGACCAAAGAGGACAAAGGACAACCCAAGTTGTTATCAACGCTCGGTTCAGAAGCCTGCATCTCTGATGGTATGGGGTTGCATGAGTGCGTGTGGCATGGGCAGCTTGCATGTCTGGAAAGGCACCATCAATGCAGAAAAATATATTCAGGTTCTAGAACAACATATGCTCCCATCCAGACGTCATCTTTTTCAGGGAAGACCCTGCATTTTCCAACAAGATAATGCCAGACCACATTCTGCATCAATCACAGCATCATGGCTGCGTAGGAGAAGGATCCGGGTACTGAAATGGCCAGTCTGCAGTCCAGATCTTTCACCTATAGAGAACATTTGGCGCATCATAAAGAGGAAGGTGCGACAAAGAAGGCCCAAGACGATTGAACAGTTAGAGGCCTGTATTAGACAAGAATGGGAGAGCATTCCTATTTCTAAACTGGAGAAACTGGTCTCCTCTGTCCCCAGACGTCTGTTGAGTGTTGTAAAAAGAAGGGGAGATGCCACACAGTGGTGAAAATGTCCTTGTCCCAACTTTTTTGGGATTTGTTGACACCATGAAATTCTGAATCAACATATTTTTCCCTTAAAATGGTACATTTTCTCAGTTTAAACTTTTGTTTCGTGTGTTATGTTCTATTCTGAATAAAATAAAATATTAGAAGTTGGCACCTACACATCATTGCATTCAGTTTTTATTCACGATTTGTATAGTGTCCCAACTTTTTTGGAATCCAGGGGTTTGTGTGTGTGTGTGTGTGTGTATATATATATATATATATATATATATATATATATTATTATTTATTTATTTTTTTTTAGTGATCAACTTTGTGTGTTTTTTTGCAGCCATAAGCTGAAGATGGATGTTAAGCTGAGGACGGAGTATGGTCCGGTGTTGCACATGCCTGTCCTCAAAGAAGGAAAAAGCAAAATGTGTGGGAATATCCTGGATCCGTATGACACTTCGGGTTACACATCAGTCGGTGAGTGTGAACATTCTTACATGATTTGCACAACCCACCAAGACAATTTAACAATTGTAAATCTGGAAAAGCATGTGAAGCTCAGAAATAAATTATATTCATTGTGTGCTTCTGTGTGTTTATATTTATATATATATATATTATATATATATATATATATATATATATATATATATATATATATATATATCTATGTTATATATGATATTTTTTTTTTTTTTTTATCTTGTGAATTGTTAGTTGGTGTCTGTGCAGTTGAGGGTTAAGGGCCTTGCTCAAGGGCCCACTAGTGGCAGTATGGTTTGCTATCTTCCGGTCCAGAGGCCGAGAAATCAGTTCTCAGTTTCATCTTTTCCGGACTGTTACACCCCAGTGTAGTGGAATCTGGCTTTTTTGTCCAGTTAGTCACTGTTTTTTTGTTTTGTTTTCCTCTTTATCCCAATTTGTATGAAAAGTCTACGTGTCCGGTTGAGAATTCACATTCCTGCTCCATTATCAGGTCACTGCCCCCGTTGTGTGGCTGCTGTTGTTGCAGATGTACCATAATCACTTTAGCCTACATGAATGTGACCTCTCTTTCTTTATGTTCTCAGAGAGTGATCCGGAGTACCTGATCACAGGAACGCATCCTTACCCTTCTGCTCCAGGTACGTCCAAAGTCTAAACCATGCAGTGTGTTGTATTTCATGTGCATTACCCTAACATTACCCTATGATGTTCAGGAGTTTCCCTCACTGCCGACACGCAGCTGCAGAAGATGCCGAGCGAAGCCGCAGTTCACTCTATGGCACTTGGCTCTGCCTCCATCTCAAGCAAGGTGCACACAATCACACACCACACACACTTTGCAAAAAAATAGAAATGGAAAAAATGATTTGTCATATTCTGTGCGTGTTTGCGTATATGTGTGTGTGTGTATGTGTGTGCTGCAGACAGGACATGGCTCGAACTGCAGCGAGTGTAGGAGATATCCACAGACACGCTGGAGCAGCAGAGAGATCCCAGCCACCACAACATGCACTGGTGAGTGTATCATGTTCCCTTTCACTTTTATAATTTAGCAAATTAAATGCCTACGTGAGCAAAATAAATGTAAAATAATATGTAGGATTGTTCCTGGAGATTTGCCGTTATTTGTAATGTCTGTTTGTGTGCGTGCAGTCATTAATGGAAGCCGGAGGGACGAAGAACTCGACGCTGATCCCCAGGAAAGCTCCAACCATGCCCAAACCGCAGTGGCACCCACCATGGAAACTCTACCGGGTAAGAAGAGTTTTTCAGTCAATGCAAATCTCAGACATCCACCTTTTATGAAGGAAAAAAAAAACAAAAATAAACATTTGGGTCCACACTTTGTCCAATGTTGAACTTCAAATGCTTTATGAGTTGGTTCTGGTTGTCATGTATTATGCTTTATTCTTTTAATGCCGCAAAAAACAAAGGTATTACAGATACAAATGATATACACATCATATTAACATAAGCTGCAAAAGAAATCAAGAAAATGACATATATTTCAGTGCTTTCAAAGTATTATATCTTCAGTGCGTCTGTTTTACGTTTGTTTCATGATGGTTAAATATAATTGAAAATCCATTTATATAATGTTAAAATTATACCTGTGTATATGGTAATTATTCGAATAAAATAAATGAACATTTATCCTGTTCATTTTTTGTATTAAGAAAAAACATCAAATATACAAATAAATTCCAGTTTTCTATTAATATAAAGTCCTCCCATTTCGGTGAGTTATTCCATTTCACAGCCTGTGTGTGTGTGTGATTTTCAGGTCATCAGTGGCCATCTTGGCTGGGTCAGATGTTTAGCAGTGGAGCCTGGAAACAACTGGTTTGTTACTGGATCTGCAGACAGGACGATAAAGGTATGTTATTAATATTAAACCCAAATCACTTTAATTATTATTTTTTCTTAATTTCTTAACATTTCCAATTAAAACGTATTTCTTTTATTGATTGTTATGGTTTCCCAGCACCATATTATTCCTTTCCTGCTTGTCATTACTTAAGTTAAAGACTATTAACAAGCTGTACCCCGAACATGCCAGGAAATATACAGTGGTACAAAAAAGTATTTAGTCAACCACCAATTGTGCAGGTTCTCCCACTTAAAAATATGACAGAGGCCTGTAATTTTCATCATAGGTTTACCTCAACTATGAGAAACAAAAACCAAATGTTGAAAGACCCAGCCACGTTTCATCTTCACTGCTTATTTTGGTTTCATCGGACCATAGGACATTCTCCCAATCCTCTTCTGGATCATCCAAATGATCTTTTGCAAACTTGAGACGGGCCTGGACATGCACTGGCTTAAGTAGGGGGACACGTCTGGCACTGCGGGATTTGAGTCCCTGACAGCGTAGTGTGTTACTGATTGTAAAGGGTATATTACAAAGTATTTAGATGAACTTTTGTTATTGACCAAGTACTTATTTTCCACCATAATGCAAAGTAACTGTGTAGGATTATTCAGATATATATATATATATATATATATATATATCTTGATATATATATATATATATAGATATAGATAGATATAGATATAGATATATCTATATATATATATATATATATATATAGATATAGATATATATATATATAGATATAGTTATATATATATACTATATAATATATATAGATATAGATATAGATATAGTTATTGTTTTCTTCTTCCAAGAAGATGCTATTCAGGAAATGATGCTGAATGTTAGATTGTGTGTGTTTAGATCTGGGATCTGGCAAGTGGGAAGCTGAAACTTTCTCTGACAGGTCACATTAGTACAGTAAGAGGAGTGGCTGTCAGCTCACGCAGCCCATATCTGTTCTCTTGTGGAGAGGACAAACAGGTCAAGTGCTGGGATCTGGAGTACAACAAGGTACTCATGCTCGCATACATACACGCACACACAATGTAACCGACTTGTAGTGACGTAATACACAATCTCGTGTGCAGGTTATCCGTCACTACCATGGTCACCTGAGTGCCGTTTATGACCTAGACCTCCATCCCACAGTCGATGTCCTGGTGACATGCAGTCGTGACGCCACAGCCAGAGTGAGTCACACATCTAAAATCATTATATTACTCTGTAACAATAGTTTTGTGTTAACTGAGAATGGAAGTTTTTAAGAGCAAATTCTTCTAACAGGACGTTGATTTAGATTGTCATGTGTGCGTGCTGTAGGTCTGGGACATTAGGACCAAAGCTAACGTCCACACTCTGACCGGGTCACACCAACACGGTCGCCACGGTGAAGTGTCAGGGAGTCGAGCCTCAAATAATCACAGGTAAACGCAAAATTGTCTTCACAGTAGAGGTCGACCGATTTTATAGACACTAAGTAATCAAGCAAAAACACAAAAGTCATAACTTTTTCACATGTTAGATGATACAGATTTTTTTTTTTGCAAAAATACATTACATACTTCAATGATCTGTTCTTTTGTTAAGACATTTGAAGATGGTCCTATTAAATGTGACTGTGGCAAATGGCATGTTTTTCCTTCACACAGAACACAAACGTTTTCACCAAAATTACTTTGCCTTTCATATTTGACCATATAAAATGACGAAAAAAATCTGTCTGGGGGGAAAAAAAACTTTCTGGAAGATTAAACTAGGTTCATTTGTTAAAATGTCCGGTCTAATGAAATTGCACGTAATACCACTGATTCACCTGTAGTGGGTGCTCTTGTACTGTTAAATTAAAAAGGGTTTGGGTTTTTGCCCAAAACTGTTGAATGACAGACCTCTCTTCTGCTTCTTCTTCTTCTTCTTCTTCTTATTATTATTATTCATTGTGTAAATATAGGATGTACAGCAGGGATCTTGGGGCATTGTGATTCGTTGTGTCGCTATTTTTTATTTTCATTTTTTAATTTCTTACATTTATTTATTTTCCCAAAAAGCCAGCTTGTACTGTATGTAGAGAGATAAGATCATGCTGTACTCGACACATACCTGAGAAGAATGAATTAATGGGTGATAAGTTCCAGGAAGCTTATTTGGATCCAGATTATAAGACATGATGCAACAGTTCAGTGCATACAGACCTTGTATTACTCATTCATGTGGTTATGTGGTTGATGCGGTGTTCCAGGTAGCCACGACACCACCATCAGACTGTGGGATCTGATCGCTGGGAAGACAAGAGCCACGCTCACCAATCACAAGAAATCTGTGCGAGCGCTGGTGCTGCATCCGCGACAGTAAGCCTCCTTTATAAATGTGTTAGTTATTCATTTAAACCGTGCAGACCACAGCTATCCAATATCCGGCCGTTTGTTGGATATGTACTTACACTTATCACTGTTTGGAAATGAATTCATAACAGCTTGTAGTCTGAGCTCAGGTCAGATGTTTTTCTTCTTCTTTTAATACAGATACACTTTTGCTTCGGGATCTCCGGACAACATCAAGCAGTGGAAATTTCCAGACGGGAACTTCATCCAGAATCTTTCAGGACACAATGCTATCATTAACACACTTGCAGTAAACTCTGATGGAGTTTTGGTGTCTGGAGGTTTGCATCTGTCTGTTACTGTGTGTGTGTGTGTGTGTGTGTGTGTGTGTGTGTGTGTGTGTGTGTGTGTGTGTGTGTGTATATATGTGTATGTATATATATATATATATATATATATATATATATATATATATATATATATATATATATATATATATATATATATATATAGCTAATATCAAGATGTAGAATATTGCACATTGACACAGGATTCAGAAATAGAATTTATAACATCCGTTTATAACTTAACTTTGTCTTTGTCTCTGTGTGTAGCTGATAATGGTACTATCCACCTGTGGGACTGGAGGACTGGGTATAATTTCCAGCGGATCCACGCGGCCGTGCAGCCCGGCTCTTTGGACAGCGAGTCTGGGATTTTCTCTTGCGTGTTTGATCACTCTGAGAGCCGCTTGATCACTGCAGAGGCCGACAAAACCATCAAAGTGTACAAAGAAGACGACACAGCGGTGAGGAAACATGTTGTATATAATGCAGTGTTGTCATTATATATAATGAGTGTTACTGGCAGAGTGGATGACAGAATAAATTAAATACACAATATGGAGACATTTTTTAAAAAATGTATAGTTAGCAGTTGATGCTGTTTTAATATTTTACTACATTAAAATTTGAATTAGAAACAATATTCTAAACATTCTATTATCCACTTCTTTTTTATTATGCTGATAATTATTTTGATGTTTGTGTTTCAGACTGAGGAAACCCACCCTGTTAACTGGAAGCCAGAGATTCTCAAGAGAAAAAGATTTTAAATTTTAAATTTAGTTATCTTTCTTTATTCCCCCCCCCCACCAAACAACTCTGCAATTTGTTTTCATAAATGTTAATTTGCAGAAACATGTGTAATTGACAGCTTTTGGTCTTGCAGCAAAATCTTTTTTTTGTTTGTTCTTGGTTTATAATTCATAGACGTAATAATATCGATTTCTCCAATATAGCGGGCTACAGCAAGAAACTTTTATGAATGTGTAAAACAAAAAGGCTTTGTTATTGTTTGTAAATAAGTTTTTGTTTACATCCACATTCATCCGTTCTTCAGGAAAGGTCATTAAAGCTCAATTTTGCAAGATTTAAAGTGACATTTTCTCGGTTATTTCATCATAAATGCAGTGCTTTTGTAGAATGAAGAATAATAAACCAGTGGCCACTGTTTATAGATTATGTCTGAGATGTTTGCATGTTGTGATCATTACTGTCGTAAGCAACCATGAAAACGGGCAATAATGTAAAAGGAGCAGTAATAAAAGGGAACATAGTAAAATAGCGGTGTAAATATGGAATTAGAATGTAGCAAATATTTATTAGTATCATTCAATATTTACACTTGCAGATGAATACAATGATGTCATTCATGGTATGATAATCTTCTTAAAAAGAAAGCCACAAGGAGTTCTTCGACTGTCCACAAGGGGCATTATAACGGGCAAAAATCTCGGCTGAATAAAAGTGAAGTTATATTATCAACGTGTGTCTTTGTTAATGTGTTTAGCACAAGGCTAAGTAATTAACGTGGACTAACGCTCTATTTCCAGTGTTACGATTTAAATTCTGTATCACTCACAATCACACTCTTAATAACGCCCAGATGAGGACGGGTTTCCCTTTAGAGTCCTGGTTACTCTCGAGGTTCCTTCCTCATTCCGCTAAGGGAGTTTTTCCTTGCCACAGTCAGCCCAGGCTCGCTCATCAGGGACAAATACACATAAATCATCCATATAAATATTTTATGTTCTTTAATGATCCCATTCTTTGAGACAGTGCACATTGTGAAAATCTCTATATAAATAAAATTGAGTTGAAAGAGGATCACTACAGCTGCAGCACATGTTAACCCAACTCAGGGTGAAGAGGACAACACTCCAGATGGTGCGGCATTTGCCACTTCAGGGGCCATGTTTTGGGAAGAATTTGACGAAAGGGTATCATAAGCATAAGGCCGATTTCTGCAGGCCCATCTTACCGAGCCACTTTTACCCTGCACATCAGACCTTCTGGCATGGTGGAGGAGCCGTTCCCATGTATACAAAAAACGTTTTGTGGCTAGACTTGTCTGTATTGTGGCTACATCTGTATATGCACAAAATAAAGAACGAATCGTTCATGAATGACCTTTCACTAATCCAGTCTTCTTTGTATTTCATTTGGAAACCGAGGTCCTAGAAGTAGCCGAAGTTGCTTGAAGTCCAGTGCTGAGTTAAATCTCATCTGCTGGTGTTTTGAAAAACAATATCATTGTACCTGTTTATCAAGAAATTTTAAAGATGCTGATTTCATTTTACAGCAGGAAAATGACCACACCTGCCCACACTGCCAAAAGCATCAAAAATTGGTTAATTGTCCATGGTGTTGGTGTCACCACACCTGTACCTCATATGTATGGGGGATGTATGGGGGATTGGCAAAAGGAAAATGACAAACAAGAGACCAAAAAATGCACATGAGCTGAAGGCTACTGTCAAAGAAACCTGGTCTTCCATAAAGTACCTCCTCAGCAGTACCACAGACTGATCACCTCCAATGTCATGCCTTATTGAGGCAAGTAATTTAAGCAAAAGGACCCTACCAATATTTCCACTCAGTTTCTGTTTTCAGGGTAGCATGTTTTTGTAAAGGAAACCTACATATTGTTCGGCATTGTTTTTTTTTTTTTATTTGTTAATATTTTTACGACAGTCGAAAGGAACCCTAGAGGAAGCCTATAGTGTAAACAAACTTTTAATCTAAATAGTACAAACAAAAAAAACCATAAAAACATTATATAGTAAAATATTTAATGTGTCAAGACAATAGATTTACCTGGGATGTACTTCATAAAAGATTTAATAAAATAAGTTGTTTATTATGAAAAAAAAGTGAGAAATGTGTATTTTATCCGAGGCTACAACAGTGCCCATCTTGTTTTGCATTGCAAATGAATGGGAAAATGTAAGGGGGGGAAAAATAGGCCATTAGGAAAGCTAATGTGACACAGTCTGTCACCACCCTAGAGACACAAAACAATCAACGTAAACACAAAACAATCAACGTATACAAGGTAAATACTTCCATGTTTGTTCAACTCTAATTTTGACAACTGTTATAAATATACACATTTCATTCAAAATATCTCCCTTTAACAAAAATAATAAATTATTTTCCATTGATTTCACTCTGAAAATTATTATTTTAATATTCATTTTTTGTTAATTCATTCATTTCTTATTAATTTCTATGTACATTTTGTAGTGCTTGTGTTCTTGATAAATATGGTACGTGGCTCCTTTAAGAATTAGGTTCCAGTTTTGGTTGGTTTCTATATACACTGATGAATATTTCGGTTACATATGGTAACATAGAGTAAATATAGTATATTTACATTGCTGGGTGTGTTTTGTTAATAACTCTATCGCCTCTTTTATATTCCCGTCTAACATTACAAGCCGTAAGTGCAACTGAGGAACGGTCAATGCTGAAATTATCTGGTGATGCCACGGACTGAAATTTGTTTATTAATTTGTTCTTTTGATTGTTCAGCATGAAAAGTGCCCAGTGTCTTGTTCAATCTCCAAAACAAGGAACAGATCGCTCACGTAATAAAGCGCGCTACATTAATCGTGTGTTAATAAAACGAATGGCGTTGAATTGAATTTGTGTTAACGCTTTATTAATGCGTCAACTTTGACGTCAATCTTTATACATTAAAACATACATGCATTACACAGTGATTCCAGGGTCAATCATACTTTACTTTTAACTTATTACTTTTGTTCTCGTGAGCATTTTTAGTTTATTTTTGTTTTTGTCTCACAATATTTTCTACTGAGTCTGGAGTGTCTTTTTTCAGGGGAGCATATTTTTCTAAAGATAACACTTACATTTTGTTTAACTTTTTTTTCTTTTCTTTTTTTTGGCAGTGCAAAGAAACCCAAAAACCCCAGAGGAAACTTGAGAAATTTGAGAAACTCCACACAGGCAGTAAGTCAAGTCCAGGAACAAAAGTTGCTCATTCTAATTTATACTTTTAAAATGTTCTAGGACGATCTATTTGATCGTTTGTTAGTATTCCTTATATTTCAAAATGTTGTTTTATGTGACATGCTTAACTGATAGGTACTAGTATGTACAAATGATACCCGAATGGATCAGTACATTCAGCATGTGTGGTAATCCTGTGGCAATATAGAATAACCTTAAAATATCAGGAGTTCAGTTTATACCAGTTTAGACGTAGAGACATGATTTGGACAGATACTGATTTTATTGAATATTTGGGATTCACATCATAGTATTTGTTCACAAACACAATCTATGTACGTTAAAAAGCATTAAAACATGATAGTTAAATGTTAATGTGTCAAGACAATATATTTACCTGGGATGTAATTCATAAATTAAATAATAATAATAATAATGTTGATTGAGAAATGTGTATTTTATTTATCCTAGGGTACAACAGCGCTCACAAGTTTTGCATTGCAAATGAATGTGAAAATGTAAGGGGAAAAATAAACCATTAGGGAAACTAATGTAAAATAGTCTGTCACCATCCCAGAGACACAAAACAATCAATATAAGCCACTCATAATAAATTGGGTATATATATATATATATATATATATATATATATATATATATATATATATATATATATATAGATATATATGAAAATGTCTTTCATATTTGAAATTGAAGAGATCTAGAAGTTCAATTATTCATTCAAGTTATCCAATGTGCACCAATGTAAAATTAATTAGTATAGCTCCTGATTTTTCAGGTAAATAAGTTCTAGAGGAACCGAATTGTGTTCTGATATGATATGTAATATATAATAATCTATTAATAAGTCTAATCCAGTGGTTTTTCAGATATTTTAACTTCATTACTGTGCTGCAAATTTCGGTATACTCTACAGGAGTCATAATGGTGAAGCACATTCTTCACATCTTCAGGGTCTTATTGTTTATTCAAGGCAACTGAGAGAAGTAGAGAAGTTTCCTACATTGTGTGTTTTTATTTTATCGATGCTATGAACCTAACAAACAAAAATATTCCGTTTAGGAAAAAAGGGAAACATTTAGATTTTGCACTTTTATTTATATCTTTATTATAATTTTTTTTTTTACTATTAGAGACAAAAGTTGTTTATTGGTAGATAATCCCAGCCACCCATATATGGTATAAAATACACACCATACAAGACTGTCACAATTTTAAATTGTAAATGATCTCTGCCATTAGTATTGTAAATTCACTATGGAGTAGGACTGAATCTAAATATATTTGATTCAAACAAAGTCGGGGCTCAGAAGAAATTTCATGATACAGAAATTACAGACGCGTTACAGAACCTACACGTACATTTTGGTGAGAAACAGTTACTTCATTTATATAAAAAAAAAAAAAAAATGTTTTTTTCCCCCTTTGTTTATTTTTTATTTTCGTTGTTTCCTCAACTCTAACTCTGTACTACAGTGTTCTCTTTTAAATTGAAAGCTGTAAACATATGTAATGTACAAAAGAAGTAAGATGTTGAGCTACAGATTGAAGACTCAAATATGATGGCTGCTATAAACTTCTTGTGGAATACACATACTGTTTAATATTTCATATTTAATATTTTGCACTTTTTAGTATTTCAGCTACATTTATGTGTGTTATTTTCAAACCTCCCAGCTACCCATCTACCAACATCATGAAGCTAAATCCTGTTAATCTTCTGAGTCTCAGTGGTGAGAGCAATGGTGATTTTTATACAATAAATCATGATTATTATTATTATTATTATTATTATTATTTATTTTTGATGTCATTTAAAATCAAATTAATTTTATTTATTACTCTTCTCATAATAATGTTGAAATTTCTGTAAGAATACTACCATTAAGATGATCTGTCCCAGCAATCTGCTTTACTTGTTGCAATTATGCCGTATGTACATAATATGTAAAGATGAATGGTTGTCAATTTACTGAATGAAATGACATTGTAGGATCGCTTAACTTACAAGTACGTCACGTTTCCCTTCTAAATGTCAAACGTGGCACGTGCTCCTTATTAGCCTCTAAGATCTTTTAAAACGTTAAGATTTTATTTCATAAATCTAATTTTACATTACAAAATATCACCAACAGGCGTCCTCTCCGTCGTGCGATCTGTCCATCACAGTTATTATCTCATCACCACAACTTCGCTGACATGGGAAGGTGCAAAGAATTATTGCAGGAACAATTATGATGACATCGCTGTAATTGGAAGTAATGATGAATGGATAAAGGTAAAAAATGAAGGCACAGCCAAATCTTTAGCAAACTTTGCCTGGGTTGGACTGTACAACGACATTAACAGCTGGCGCTGGTCCTTTAATGATGTCCCATTGAGTAGTCAGGCTTATAAAAACTGGCATGCCAGTGAGCCAAATAATGGAAATGGAAATGAAGCGTGTGGTGTTTTAGGCTCACTTGGACAATGGTTGGATTATCCTTGCACAGATCTCAAACCCTTCATATGCTACAATTGTGAGTATTATTATTCCTGTTGTCTTGATCAATGATTCAGATATAACCCGAGTGAATACAAGACTCGGGTTTCTCAATGATGATTTCATTTATCAAAGGAAAGTAAACCTGAATGTTATACAAAGATTACATGAGTATAGACCTCTGCACCTTACCTGTTTTTCATAAAATACATAAATACATATATTTTTTTTAGAAAGCTAGTTTACCCCCAGGCCAAATTTATGCCAGACCTGACAAATAAAGAAATCACTTAACTAGAACCGGTCTGACAACTTGAAGCATGCTCAAAGATCAGCCAAAATCAAAACATTGTGTCATGATTTAAAGAAATTCAGGAACAGAAAATAATTTACGTGTCAATCGGGAAAGGTTTATAATATATTACTACTATAAGCTTTGGGACTCCAGCACAGCACAGTGAGAGCCATTATCCAAAAACTGAGAAAACTTCGGGTGAACCTTCTCAGAAGTGGCGGGCCTGCAAAAAGTAACTCTTAGAACCCAATGACAATTCATCCACAAGCTCCTCTTGCCTCACTAGTGCAAGTGCTAGTGTTTATGATACTGGGAAATCCATAGGAGTGTTTCAAGGCGAAAAGCAACTGTTGAACAATACTATTTCCAGGAGTTCTGGGCTCGATGAAACAAATAACAAAGATTTTTACATCTGGTGTAAAAAAACACAGCATTTAATAAAATGAACATCGTACCAACAGTCAAACATAGTGGTGGTAGAGTAATGATACGGGGATGCATTGCACCTGCAGAACCAGGACTTCTTGCTATAAGTGATAAAACCAAGAATTCTACAGTGTAGCAGAAAACAGTACATCTCAAGCTCAATCGCACTTGGGTTATGTAGATCTGAAACACACCAGCAAATTCACCATGTAATGGCTCACTAAAAAAACTAAATGAAGGCTTTCAGATCGGCCTAGTAAAGTCATATCTAAAATCCAACGTTCATGCTTAAAAACTATCCAATGTAGCTGAATAATTTTGACAAGAAGAGCAGTTCTACAGCAAGTTTCATTACCATAAATTTTGATTGCAATTTTTGCTACCAAGTTCAACCAGTTATCAGTTATCAGTCTATAGGTCTATAATACTAATAGAGGTAGTCAGGTTTTAACAGATGTTTTCCTTTAATAAAGTCCGTTGTTTAAAAATTTTATTTTCTATTCACTCCAGTAATTTCTGTGTAATATTAAAATTGATCTGAATGTGTTGAGTGTGACAAATTTGCTAAATCATTTCCAGAATTGACCTTTCCTTAGCCACGTTTACCACTTGTAATGTTACTATGTAATATAAAAGAGGTGATAGATGTGTTCTCCAGTTATATATATGCTGGAACAATGAGTCAGTGAAAGTGGTGACAGTTTATTGTAGACAGGTCCTTCCTCAGCGATCAATGGACGAGGGGGTTCTTCCACAGGTTCTGGCTCTGATAGGGTTTGAGTAAGGAAACATGGAAGATAGGGTGGATCCGTTATTGAGGTGGCAGTTTGAGGTAGTAGGTTACAGGGCTGATTTGTTCCACAATAGTAAAAGGACCAACAAACCTCGGGCTGAGATTCTTATTGGGCAATCTAAAACGATGGATAGCCAGACCTTTTGTCCGGGTTGATAGTTCAGTCTTGCTTCTCCTACGATTTGCGATCTTCGATTTGCTTTTGTGTCTGTAGACTGCCTTCTGGAGCTGTTGATGGGCTTCACCCCAGACTCTCTTTCTCTCTTGGTACCAGTTGTCCACTGGAGGTACATCTGTGGTAGTCTCAGAACCATGGAAGTGGGGGGGGGGGGGGGGGGGGGGGGGGGGGGGGGGGGGGGGGGGGGGGGGGGTTGGACTGTAAAGCGAATACGTACTGGAACGAAGTGAGGCTGGTGGTAGATTGCAGCAGGGAGTTCTGAGGACCTGCTTCCAGATGTTATGGGAACCATGACAGGAGGTGTGGAGGAATCGCCCAACTTCCTGGATCCTTCTCTCAGTTAGCCCATTTGATTGCAGATGATAGCCAGAAGAGACACTCATGGCCACACCTAGGAGGATGAAGGTCGAACAACACCTGGTCGAACAACAGCCTGGCGGTCTCTAATGCTGTGGGTAGGCCTCTGAGGAGTAAGAGACGGCAGAATTTAGAAAATCGGTCAATGATAACAAGAATTTCGCTCAAAATCTCTCCCTTTAATCAAATGGTTGATTATTTAATATTTTCTTATTTTAGAAGTTATAGTTTTAATATTAATTTCTTGTTAATTCATTCATTTCTTGATGATTTCAAAACTCATTTTTATGGTATTTGGCTCCTTTAAGAATTGTGTTTTTTTGTTGCCTTCCATATAGAACACATCTATTGCTTCTTTTATATTCCATCGTAACATTACAAGCGGTAAGTGCGGCTGAGGAAAGGTCAATGGCGAAATTATCGGGGAAAGACATGGACTGACTAAAGACACTAACTCACAATGAATGAGCAAATGTCCGCTGCGATAATCGCACGTTAATAAAAATAGTGCTGTTAAAGTGAGTTTACGTCAACTCGTTATCACTAGTATAATTAATTAATTAATAACTTTTTTTTTCTCGATTATCTTTTAGCTTCTGGGTTTGTCCCAGTAGGACTTTTGATGACCTGGTATGGTGCGCAGACTCACTGCCGGACATATCACATAGATCTTGCCAGCTCAACAAATGCAACTCAGACAAACCAGTTAGAGCAGGTGTTTTTGCTCCAAGGAAGCTCCTGGTTTGGCTTGTTCAGAGACACATGGAAATGGGTGGACAATCCTTTGCAGGATGCTACAAACCTTAAATGGGAAACTGGACAGCCCAATAATTTTGCGGGTAACGAGGACTGTGCGGTAGTTGATGATGGACTGCTTGTGGATAGGCCATGTATGGATCTGAATTTTTTCTTCTGTCACACTAGTGAGTGTATTGTGTTTGCGCCTGCCACATAATCATTACTCAATAATTATCAAACCAAATAGTCAGTTTAACATGAAGCATTTTTTTGTCTTTTGCTTTGATGATTTATCATGTGTGTTGCAGTTATTTCAGTACGAGAACAGCAAATACTGAAAGTGCAGCTAAATTCTGATGAGAGTGTATATGATCCTGCTGTGCAGTCAGCCATTCTGAAGAAGGTGAGTCACAGCTGTTTTTCTGTAACATACCTAAACCTTAGAGCCTTTGACTAAAATTCAATTGCAAGGATTAATTGTTTAATAAATACTTTTGAGATTTGTGTTTGCATGAAATGGAAAACGTTTTCTTTGAAAATCAATATTCATATTTTGGTATTCAGATTGAGAAGAAATTGGAGGAACACGGCATTTTCGAGAACACCACAGTGACCTGGAGAGTGCAGCAAAATGGATCCATTTTCAACAAGCAAACAGAGAAAACAAACACTTAAACACTGAATGCTTATATTCTATTAAGCCTAGATTTATTAATCAGGTTTAAAAAAATTAATAAAAATTACACCACTGTCAGGGAACTACCAGCCACGCCCCCCTCTAGCTCTCACTATGCCCCTCCACTTGTCTCTCTTTCTAATCACCTTCACCTGCTCCTAGTTAGCATTTCCCTTTAAAAACTCTCTCTCCAGTCACTCTTTGTCTGGTCTGCTTTTCTCTGCACACATTCTGATCTGTTTGGTCCCCGGCGGTCTCGTGGCAACCATATAAACGCAAATCCAGTTAAGTCTATGATCCTAGTTTGCATTTTTGATTTATCTATTTCTAGTTCATTAAAGCTTTGGCTGCTTTGTTGGAATTTTATTACCTATTGACTGATCAATTACCATTAATTCCTAAAACTTCAAATGATGCTTAAACAAACCAAACGATGAGTCATGAAATTGAGAAGGCTAGAAACGGCTTTTATTGCAGTCAGGTCAGTCCCATCCCGCAGGAGAAAACCTCCCCAACAGCAAGGCACGGGTCAGCAATCACATGCAACTGTGAAGTTTAGTCCAAAAATCCCCACTTTTTATATTCCACATTCCAATGAAATTGACATTTTCTCTAAAATGCCTCCATAATGATTTACATTATCCACTACTTTTACAAGATTTTGCAACTCCTCCTATTTGTGTACGAAAATTCTAGTAAATTCAACCCTTTTCTAAGACGCCGTACAATTCAAATTTACATGTACCAAAAAAATCCCCGGAACGTGCAGATTTCTGACTCCTTTCCCATATATTCACCTAACATGTTTACTCCGTCTGTACAGGTCTTTTATTTTATTTATTTTTTTGCCAGAATATTTTGCTAAAGCCCCGTCTGCCGCTTGTCTCTTGATTTCTTTCTAAATTATCTTCTGTTTTTTTTTTCTTTGTTTATTGTTCTGCTCTACTTTTAAACTTCAATTCGGTCCTTCAGCTAACTGCTTTTGTTCTAATTCATTATTACTTTTGCTGAAATTATTTGGATTGGTTTTCCCTTCATTTCTTCCCTTAACTTTTGTTTTCTGTCTTTCTGTAATTTGAATATCACACGGTGCATTTTAATTTCTTGTATATAATTTCCTGTCTCGCTCTCTCGCCTGTACGTTAACATCATGCTCTTGCAATGCCATTTTATTTCCTGTGTATAACCTTTTTTTTGTGTGTGTGAATCTGTAATCGACTTTTCTGCTGTTACTATTTGGTTTTCCTAAGACTTGAGCCAGTCTCTATGTAAATTTGCCATTATAACCCAGTTTAGAATGTTGTACAGTTATACAGTTACCCATGTTTTTTCCTCTAACTCTCATCACTAGGGATGTTTTTTTACTTTTGTTTTAACTAATTGTTTGACTACACGTGAATCTTTACAAGAACCGCTGATTTCATTGGTCCAAAAACATTTGGGTGTTTCATCTTCAACTTATTTTAATGATCTCTCTCTCTGTTTTTGTGACCGTTTTTCTTGACACACCTGTAAAGCATCGTAAGAGAATTTCAGGTGAAATTGCTAGAGATTTATACTGTCTTCAGCTGAGCTTTTAAGTCAAATAACATGGTATTCATATTTCATGTCTTTTGTATTTTTCTATAGCCCTCTCTCTTTCTCTCTCTCTCTCCTTTTTCCCTATTTAATCTAATCAAATTTGTCCAATGTAAAAGTTTTATTAAACAGCTACTTGTTAAAATACCACTTGTAACTCTCCCTATGTCAACATATTTTGTTCATGTATTATCTATGAATTTCATTTCTTATTTATTTATTAACATTTCTTCTCTTGAACCTTTGTTTTAATTTTATTATTTTTAATGTGGCCATTCTAATGTGTTTTCCCCAACTACAATTGGTGATTATGGATTCACCAATTTCTTCACCTTTCTAGGTTTAAATGACACAAGGGCTGTCAGCCCTGAGCAATAGTTATACCAGGGGTGGGCAAACTTTTTGGCTCAGGGGCAACATTTACTTTTACAAATTTTAGGGCTAACACCACATGCATACATATCAAATAAAAAACACATCAAAGGCATTAATGTTAATACTCACTGGGCCTAATCCGCCACCTTGTGGAACGTCAGGCATTACAGGACAAGGTTAAATGAATGCACTCATCATTATGATGGACAATTCTGTGCCAATCTTTAGTATGCTGGATTAAAAGAAACAAGCGGTCAGACGTGGTCTGCAGGCTATAGTTTGATAAGATGTAGATAACATCAATGGTATCCTGGAGACAACTTTTATTTCTTTATCGTTACCGTTTTACTCATTAATACTTGTATTTTATTACGTGCACCTGAGAGCATACCTGGTTTATTGTAGGGCACCAGCCCACTCACCAGCAGTAACCACAGGCTTTTGGATCCTTCCACATACTCGATATGACCACCTTCATAATGTGCCTCATAGCATCTGGTCATGCCCTTCACATTGTAAATTATAGTTCCTGTGAGACCACACTATGGTACAGGACATGTATAAGGACAGTGTGACAGAGGTGAAGTGTGCAGTAGGAAGGACAGACTGGTTTGAGGTGGGATTGCATGAAGGGTCGGCTGTGAGTCCTTTCCTGTTTGCAGTGGTGATGGACAGGTTGATGGTTGAGGTCAGACAGGAGTCTCTAGGGACTATTCATACATAGTCGCTGCTGTTTTGAAGGCAAAGGTGGTCACACCAAATATAAATTTTGGTAGGTTGTTCCATCTTGGAGATGATCGGTGGATGTAGAAGTTCTCACATCCTTCTCTCTCTCTCTCTCTCCCTCCCTCCATGTAGTCTCGGACACACTCAATGATGTTGAGATCAGGGCTCTGTGGGGGTCGTGCCATCACATCCGCTACTTCTTGTTGGTCAAAAGGTAGTAACACCAAATATTGATTTGATTTTAGATTTTTCTTTTGTTGCCTACTATTTTTGTCAATTTACAAAATACAAAATAATAATTATGTATATTTATGAAAGCATTCTTTGTTTACAACTTTTGCACAGTACTGTATATTGTTAGGGAACAGGAACCCATCTGGAGAGGACCGGCAGAGGAACAGGAGGTGCGTCGGAACAGGAGTTACTGGGAGAACTAGAGGTAGGAGACAAAACGGTGATTATTCCAAACGTTTTCCGCATACGCGGAGTACTGTGGGTAGAGTCCTTCTATGGGAGACTGGATTGGCGTGTTAGTACTCTAGTCACCTAGCCTGTCTAGGATTCTTTGCCTCTGGAAGATACTACAGATTCTTATGGTTGGTCAACAATGGAAACAGATGGGCTGCCACGTCCAGCCAGTGCCTCCACTTCTCCAGCGTAAGCTTGATGGCTAACAACTCCTGGTTCCTGAGCTGAGTTTCTGGGAGAAGAAGCACCAGAATGGAGCTTGAATGGCTATGGGATATGCGAAGAAAGAATTTCACTGCAATGTACATGTCACAATTAAATGGCGTTCTATTTCATTGGGTGGTCCGTAATTTCGGCCTACCGGAAAAGAGTTTCCTAATGTCACAGCAGGGCGGAATGTCACAGTACCGCCTGATCTCCCTGACACTTTATCCCAGTGCTTACTATCCCCAGAGTTCAAACTAGCTGCACCTGTACCTAATCTCATGACCGTAATTCACTCCCCATATAACCCCGCTGCTCGCCTCACTCCACATCTGGGCTCGTACTGATAAAGCGGACTCCTCTGATCCCGTATCGTATTCTCTCGTTTTGTTTGGAAGTTTTCTAACCTGTCTATGTGCGTTTCCCACCTCCAAGGGCTCGTTTCCAGTAGTGCGCTTTCTCCACGCTCTCCATGCTCCTGAGTTTCGTCCGAATCACGAAAATAACCATGCTCCTGTTCTCCACTTCATGTTATCTCCCTGTGCCTTTTTCTCTCTCTGTGAACTGGATTATTGACTCGAGCGTTCTTGCTCCTTTACGAACCAGATTCTGAACTCTCTACTTCCTATCCGTTGGTTTTCTTATTACAGAATTTGTGTTAATCTGCATTCCTTTGTCCGTCTATTCTGTTACAGTAGCCTTATCTCACAACAAAGACATCCTGCAGGCCAAAACATCTCTTTATGAATAGAATTATCAAGTTGGGTTAGAACTGTTAATATGAAATCCAAATATGCTCATTAGAATGCTTGCAAATATAGGCTCAAATGCGTCATGTGCTAAATGAGCCAGGCTTCTTTCTTAGGATTCTCCAATATACTATACAAAATGCTTGCAAATTTGTACTACTGAGTGGCGTGAACACCAAACATGTGATCTCTCCAAAACACCATTTATAAATTAAATGGGAGTATATAGTATTAAGACGAACAGGAAATATATTGTCCATAAAAGCATACAGATATTTAATATTTGACACAGGCTGCTAGCAAGATACTCACAAAGTTTACAAAAATATTGGCAATACAAAACATTCAGAGCAAACAGAATTGTACGATATTCTCTCAGTGGATTTAGCTCTTAAATACCGATTGCAAGGTTTTCAGTTGTGAAATAAATTGAGTTCTTAAACTCCTGTTTGGAGGGGCACGGTGACATATAGACGTTCGCGTCACACCGCCAGGGTCCGGCTTCGATTCCCGTCTCGGCCATGTGTGTGTGTGGAGTGGAGTTTGCATGTTCTCCCCGTGCCTCAGGGTTTTTTTCCTCTGGGTTCTCTGGTTTCCTCCCCCCGGTCCAAAAATATGCACGGTAGGTTGATTGGCACCTTGGAAAATTGTCCCAAGTGTGTGAATGTGTGAGTGTGTGTCCTGCGATGGGTTGGCATTCCATCCAGGGTGTATCCTGCCTTAGTGCTCATAGACGCCCGAGACAGGCACAGACTCCCCGTGACCCAAGGGAAGATCGGATATAGCGGTAGAAGATGAATGAATGAACTCCTGATTGACTTACACAGCTAGAGGCATGCAGTACACAAATAAATAAATGCATGAATGAATAACCTGATTTTAAATATACAAAAAGATAATGGGTGGATGGATCTGTTTGACCTTGGCATTCTTTCAGTTTTTTACCCATGCAATATTTCTTCCTATTTATGCAACGTTTTACTTTATTATTTCTGTTTATTCTACTTTTTAAATTTGTTTTATTAAATCAAAACATTTAATAGCAAAAATATATTTTCAACAATCTTTGGTTT
>JACRUU010000028.1:9140828-9188328 GCA_030449085.1 Kryptopterus vitreolus | reverse complement strand
AGAGTAACCTGGTCTGTGGCACAAAATTACTGTAGAGAAAACTATCTAGATTTATTTACAGTTACAAATGCAACCGACCAACAGATGCTAGCTAAAGAATGGAATGAGAAACAAGTGATAGAAACTGTCTGGATAGGACTCTACAATGATCTGGACAGCTGGTACTGGTCCTACCAACATTTACCAGTGAAGAACATGAGTCTAATGAACTGGAACATTGGACAACCTGATAATCAATCGGGAGCATATATGTGTGGAATATTGGATGATCTTGGATACTGGGACAGTTACCCCTGTTTGTACCCAGGACCTTTTATATGTTACGATGGTGAGTAATGATGATGAAACACAATGTATATGTAAACTCTTTTGCAGACACAAAGTCAGGTGTGTCAAAGAAAATGCTTGTTCACAGAATTCTTATACTTGCGTATTTTGTTATTCTCGAAGACCTTATTTATTTGTAGTTACCTTGCCGTTATAATTATTACCCCAAATCCAAAAGAGACTGCAATAATTTGCAACTTGCATAAAATCATTGTTTATTCACAATGACAAAAAAAACATAAATGTTGAATCCTTATGCATTTGGTAACGGAGGAGACCAGCTGCTGAGGTTTAGGGAGGGGAATGTTGTTCCATATGTGTCTGATACAGGATTCTTTCTGCTCAACGATTCACGGTGTAACTTTTCATGTTGCATCAAATGTTTTCAAATAGTGTAAGGACTAGACTACAAGCAGGCCAGTTCAGCACCTGGATTCTTTTTCCCAAAGTAATGCTAATGCAATAGATGCAATTAGCATTGTCTTACTGAAATGTGCAAGCTCTCCCCTGAAATGTGTTTTCTCGATTTGTTGCTCTTATCCCAATGTATATACAAATGGTAACTATTAAGTAAAAAAAAAAATTAACATTGATTACTATTCAATTTTCCTTTGCTGATCATGCAATTATTAAACAATCTGAACTAACTGTACTTAAATAAAAAAATAAAAAAAATGTAATATTGTTAATTTTTAACATGCTACTATTTTACAGCTAACAACAGTCCTGCTAACAGGTTTATTGCCTACTATCAATCCCCCCAAGACTGGCATAGTGCTCAAGCATACTGCCGAAAATATCACACAGATATGGCCACCACTTACAATGACGCAGACGTCCTCCTTGTGAAGCAGATCATAAAAAGCATCCATTATACTGCTGCTTGGATTGGTCTAACAAAGGAAACGTGGAAGTGGTCAGATGGCTATGAGCCTTCATACCTTCCATGGTTAACTGGACAACCAGATGATTTTTTTTTATCAGAGAACTGTGGAGGATCTCAGAATGGACTGCTCACCGATGAACAATGCAACCAGCAAAACTATTTTGTATGTTCTGCCTGTGAGTGTATATTGCCAACAGTACAGTTTTTATTTTATTTTATTTTTTTTAGAGCTATCAAAATCAATCTCTGGTCTCCATTCAATGAATATAACTCAGTCTTTATAGTTCATTCTGAATTATATAACGATGCTCGTGTTTTTCCTTCCACAGATGTTTTGAAAACACAAATTGTGAAACTTCAAGTAATGTCTGATTCGAGTATACTTGACCCCACGGTTCAGTCATCGATTCTAGGATTGGTAGGTTGCACGATGTGTCCTTTCCCCCCCTCCCCCAGTTTTTATTAGGCTCATATACTACTCGTATAGCTCATATCCGTTGAACGTTTGAAAGAAATACAATTTTAATTAGATTATAGAAGTAAAATAATGGTTCTGTTCTCTAGATCAACCTGAAACTGATGGAATATGGCATGTCTGTGAATGCCACAGCATCATGGAAAGTGCATCCCGGTGGACGTATCTTTAACAAGAAAACAACTGGCAACTAATAACGTTAAAATGCTCATTAAACGATGCATAATGAAAAGCGCCTTTAGTATAACAATGCTACTCTTTTTATATTAAACGATTTAGTGCAAGATAAATATGTAGATTCAGTATTTTAATTTAATGGCAGTTGATTTTTAATATTGATAATAATAAATAATAATTTTGTTGTAATTAATAATAGTAAAAGGTGATGTATTGAATATTTTAATAGCTGTAACTAATGTTAATTCTAAACAACAGGACTTAAGTAGTTGATGTATATATTGCTCCTATAAAAGAAGGGGCAAAAATATTAACCAGAATTTTTGTTGTGGTGGGGATTATTATCTTCTTGGGGTTATTGCATAGCATCATGAACTTTATTTTAATGATCTACACATTATAATGTTTTAGGTTGTCACTTGAAACGTGCTTGTTGCTTAGTTGAAAAAAAAAAGAAATGCTTGATATGTGTATGGATGTAGAAAGAGAGAAAGATATAATTATCTACTTTGATCCAGACAGCTCTATAAAGGAAGTGAAATAAATGAGATTCTGCTTCTGAAAGTCTTTTTTTTGTTGTTATTTGTAGTCGGAAAAAGAAAAGTTTAACTTTATTTGTTTAGAGTATGAATATCTACACAGACATACAAGAAAAAAGAAGAGCAGGCTACGATGCTGATCCATAGCCTGTTGGTGTGGTGAACATGAAAAGAATTCCGAACAATTTTTGTGCATTATGAACATTTTCATAAAGTGCACTTAGGATACCGGAAAATGAAAAGCTGTCATACATCATTTGCTTTTGTTTCAAATACGGAAGTTTGTTTGTCAATTCCTTCAAATCCATGTGAATAGCCGAGCACAAAGTGTTCTTGGTCAAAAACAACCACCACCACATTTAAAACTGGTCCTCTAATTTAGTCAACATGGCTCTTTTTGCCCACATAAGTGGCTTGCGGCCACAAAGATGCTTTATTCTGTACCTTTTAAGTAGATCTAATTATATTCTTATCCCAGTATATGGTCAAATAAAAGTTTCAGTATGTAGTTTACTACATAAACTATCAAGATGTTTATGTAGTTTATTGTGTAGAGAGAAATTTATGTAGTATATAGTTTATTGTGTAGTGGGAAGTTTATGTAGTATGCAGTTTAGTGTGTAGCGAGATGTTTATGTAGTGTGTAGTTTATTGTGTAGAGAGTTTATGTAGTTCATTGTGTAGTGAGATGTTTATGTAGTTTGTGTAGAGTGAACTTTATGTAGTATGTTGTTTAGTGTTTTGCGAGAACTTTATGTAGTTTAGTGTGTAGTGAGAAGTTTATGTAGCATGCAGTTTATTGTATAGTGAGAAGTCTTTGTAGTAATTTAAGGAGGTGGTAGCTCACTGGTCAAGATGTTGGACTATGGATTAGGGTGGTATTGGCGCTATCAAACTGCCACTCTTTGAGTAAGTCCCTTAGCGCTCTGCTCTGGATAAGGTTGTCTGGCAAATGCTACAGATCTAAATAGAGTTTTAAGGCTTACAGGTGACCGTATATATTTGTGTATGGTTTACATCTCTGTCCAACATGACATTTTATTTGTAAAAAGATCTATTCAAATAGCCTTGAGCACTATATTTGCCAATGTGGAAGTTTTAGAGGTATCACTGCATTTTTTTCTTTTCAAATTAGGTTTTTCAACTTTATGCAATGCAAATGAATATAACCAATGAGCAATATCACAATAAAATAAAATGGTATAATAGTACTTGACAGAATACAATACAACAGCAAACAAGGTAACTGATTTAGAACAGAAAATGGAATAAATACGTACGTACGTTCTTTTACAAATATGCTAATCTCTGCTAAAACCCTCACCTGATACATAAATAAGCAAATGGAAAAATGTCACAAACATCGAAACAATTGGAATGGATGGCTTGTAATGTATATATTCATTTTGCAAAGACAGATGGTCACCGAGTTTTGTGGGGCAGGCAAACATCGCAACATGCTCTGCCCTACACAAATGAATCAATCCACGCAGCAACTGTGTGTGTGTATATGTATATGTATATATATATATATACATACATACACACTACCACTAAAAAGAATGGGATCATATAGAAATTTTATTGTCCCAAGCAAAGACACACACAATTAGTTTGAATAGAAAATATAGCAAAAGAACAGGACATGCGGTCATCGTCAGAGTAAGAACTAATGATTTTCAGGAAAACAGTGAATGTTTTATTCAAACCTTTTGAAGCAGTTACAGCCTGGCATTCCAGCTGTCAAATTTTCAAGAAAATTTTACACCATTAGTACAAAGGTTCCAGCTGTGTAACACAATTTCAAAATGGTTTTCATTTATCTGTATAAATTGCAATAATTTATCTGTATAAATGAATTTGAATTAGCAGCCAGACCAGGAGATTGATGCATAGCACTGGCAATTGCTAATAGGCCTCTATGAAAAAATGTTTAATTCTTTAAAAATCATCTGACTAATCTTTATTGTTTGTGAATTGCAAGAAAATGTGTTTTTCTTTAGAGAAGAAATTTGCAAGTGATCCCAAACTTCTCAGTAGTGGTGTATATACTGTTTAGTTTATACTGATATGGTATAATGTATATTATTCAGCTTTTCTAAATTATGTACTTATTAATTATTAATGAATGATGGTATACTATAACCATTCTTTAAGACTCCTGTGTAGGCTATGCCATGTATCGACTTCCCCTCTGAATTATTGAATTTAATTGTGTTTTTTGCTTATTTATTTAACCCCCCCCCCCAGTATGTCCAGATTTTTTGTAAATCCAGTCTCAGACTCCAGTCCCAATCTTCTTGTACATCATCTTGAGCTTCCAACATATACTGGAAGCTCATGTCGGCTTACTGTACATGTTAGAAGAACTGAAGTGTATGAGAAGACAGCAGTGGCCACTACTGGACTGACAGCATCATAACAAACTCTGTAAGATGAAACACGCACACACACACACACACACACACACACACACACACACACACACACATACACACACACACATTATACTGTATTGCTTGCACTATTATAATGCTATATATTTATAGACCTGATATTTGCATTAATCTTACCAAAACCTCATCATAAACGATGCAACACAACAGCAGCATTCATTATAACAACAATAATAATAACAATAATAATATTAATATAATAATTATTATATCTATAATTTTCTTTATATCTCCTTTATAATTAATTTGTGTTTGTGTGTGAATAGTACCATCAAAGTCCACAGTTCCATCTCCATTCAGATCCATCTCTTTGAGAATCTCCTCCAGCTCTCCTTTTTTCAATTTCTCACCCAGGAATGTTTTTACCGCCTCCTTCATTTCATCCAGAGTGATCTTTCCATTTCCATCTGTGTCAAACTAACCATAATACGAGGTTTTATTTTCGATGTGTAAAAATGATGATAATGTTAGGTTCCCTAAACTCTTTTGTACTAAACATTTTTTTTGTACTAAAAAAAAAGATCCAACAAAACAAACAAGCAAACAAAAATGTATTTATGCCATGCGGGTCATCAGTGACTATATGTGTGTTTACTGTATGTGCCCTTGTCATAGCTCACCTGCTTAAAAGAGCATTTTAGTTCTTTGAGTCCCAGCATGTGCGCTGTTTCAACCATCATTCTTGGCCCCATCAACTCACAGAAATCATCAAAATCCATTAATCCACCCACTATGCTTGTCACACACACACACACACACACACACACACACACACACACACACACACACACACACACACACATATACACACTCAGACTGTGGTCAGTCAAAAGTGGTTACAGTACAATAAGATATACACGGTTCAGAAAACATACACAAACTAGACACTCACACCTCATCTTGATCTGCTGGATGATTTCCAGTAACTCCATCTCAGTGGGCATGTAACCCATTGTTCTCATGCACTCGGCCAGGTCTTTGTAGTTCAGATATCCATCCTGATCGTAGTCAAATTCCCTAAACGCCTCAGACAGTTCTAAAAAAATAACAGTTACCATAGAAATTGTTATTCATAATTTATACACACATTTCTCTAATAATTTAACATCAAAAATATTTTCCTAGTAATGTTTGATTTAATAGAATTTTTGTAGCACAGCTCTGCTTAATGTTTAAATCAGATTGGCATAGATCTTCCAATCATTTTCAGTCATTTTCATGAAATGTAACGGAATTGCTATGTATTATATATATATATATATATATATATATATATATATATATATATATATATATATATATATATATATATATATATATATATATAGTTACTGTTTATAAAAATAAGTAATTAAGTAAGTAGGTACGTAGTATCATTTAAATAAGTAGTAATTAAGTAATAAATGTTCTGTTATAGAAAAATTATCAATTTTGGGGGACTAGCTGTAAATACACTTTAATATCAAATCACCCTTATCTTTGTGTACACTTGAAAGTGTTTTATTTGTTGCTTATCACATCTGAAAAAGAATTTAAACATGTGAAAATTTGGAGAAAATAAATCTTTTTATTAAAAAAGTAAGGATATGTTTTTAAGTATATTTATAACTTAATGTTAACGATGATGGGTACTTACCATCTAATTCAGGCTGGGATAATTCCCTCTCCTAATATCGGAACAGAGAGGGATGGAAAAAGTCTTTATTACAGATAATATGACTGCTTGATTAAATCCATTAATAAATCAATTAATTGAACCATTTACAATATCACACGAACCATTTCTCACACACTCAAACATACACACACATTAAAATGCACTTTTCATTCTGATCACGATTGTCATAAATATTTCAAATTTAAGAAAAACCTTCCTTTAAAATGGGTGGCTTGGAATACATAAAAACTTTGGCCAAAAATTACTTAGTCCTCAACTTCAGGTATTCTAACTAGTACATTTAATGAAAGCATTCCCCCTGGTTGCACAAAACAAAAACTTGAAAGGGTTTTCATTTCAATATAATATTGCTTGGAAAATGACAATTCTATACATTACAAGACACACTCACAAACAAACGCACAATATAATAAGCAGAGCGTAGAGCAATGCAATAAGGTAACCCCCTCCACAACTCAGTCATCTAGCCATGAATATTTCATTTAATTTCATTTACAGCGTTTGGCAGACACCCTTATCCAGAGCCAATCGAAACTGAGCAATTGAGGTTTAAGGACCTCGCTCAAGGGCCCACTAGTGGCAGCTTGGTGGAATTTGCACCTGCAGTCTTCTGGGCCAGAGGTCAATACCACCTCCCTTTTTGCCGCCTCCCCCCACATTTTACATACTGATTTGCCTTCCTTGAAAAAGGCATTAATTAACAGGGGCATTAACCTGGCTGTCTGGAAAGCAGTACAAGGCGATCATCTACTCTAAGCTGTTCACAGGCAGTTACATACATCCATACTCACTAGAGACTACAAACAAGGCTGTGTTTAGAAACACGCAATTAGAATAATTTCTGGTCATCAATAGTTATATACTTTCTTGCTTCACTTCCCTAATTGGCCTAATTTACATAATTAGGATTAAATGCCAATATTAAAAATCCCACAATGTTACACTTTTTAAATGCATGTTGATGTAACTAAATCACCATAATTGGTTGAATGTAGACCACATGTGTGCAAATCAAGTTTTAAATTAAAATGAAAGTCCAGAAAAAGGCCCCGGAGGTATTTAGAGAACAGACAAACAAGATGCATAAATAGGAATGTTTTTGTCCTTGGCACAATGCTGAAACTATCTATATTGAAATGCGACACAAAAAATTGTTATGAGCAAAAGGAATGGAGCTAAATACAAATACAATACATGTTCACTGTAAAAAACAAAACAACAAAAACACATATACAACCTATGCAAGTAAAAATGGACTTGACTTGACACACCTGTCCAAACACATTATTTAGTAGGCTTGTGTACATCTTGTTCATGGCTTCTTCGTTCGATTTCTTGCTCTTTGATTTCTTAACTGATGTATCTGATGTCTTTCGGAGGCTGGGTTTAAGAGCAACACCTTCAGATTTAGCACTATAGAGATAGAAAGACAAACAGAGAGCAGACATGTAAGTAGAGAAAGAATACTACTTACATTTTATCAGCTGTAAATTGTTAGAAATTGTAAAACATTTTCAGAAATCCAACTTAATCAACATAACTGAAGTAAAATATTCCACCTGGAAAAGAATTTCCTCACCAGTATAAAACAATAATGTAGGGAGCATATTAGGTTAATAAATATAAATTCTATTTTCCTGTACCTGTCTGTGGAGGGTGCTCTCTCACTCTTCTGTGCCATTCTACAAAACAGATAACAAGAACAAGAAGCGTTTAATATTATATTTTTGTAGCATAGCACTGTGTTCTGCATAGCACACACACACTCCGCTTGTAATGTTAAGGTGGAATATAAAAGAGGTCATAGTTGCATTTAATTAACAAATACACCCAGCAATGTTCATCCACACATGCATTCCTAAATTTCCCCAAATTATGCCTACTAGCTGCGAATAAAACAGCAGGTATGAACTACTCAATATATTATTGTATGTAACCTAAACACATCATCAGTTTATGGGGAACCAAAAGAGTAATAGAATGCTTAAAGGAGCCATGTACCATATTTAACAATTAAAACCACTAAAAACTTACATAGAAATTAATAAGAAGTATTAATGAATTAACAAGAAATGAATATTAAAAGAATATTTTCCAGAGTGAAAAATTATTAATTTGGTCAATTATTAATCAATAAACAATTTTTTTTTCTGAAGAGAGATCTTGAATGAACTTTATATATTTATAACATCACTTATACACACACACACACGCGCGCACACACACACACACACACACACACACACACACACACACACACACACACACACACACACACACACACACACATATATATATATATATAAGCTGAAAAGCTTTGAGGTTGAGCTTTTTTGTTGTTTTGATTTATCCTCATCCTTTATCCTTGATTTATCCTATGTTTTGACAACCTCCTCCTACTGCTGATTCCTTTCTGCATAAGAAAAATTATAATCACTTTTTGTATTATTTGGGTATTAACAGCTAGGGTTTAAATAGTATGCATTTATATCAGATACATACATTCATGTAAATATATGGTGATATGAAATAGGAAATATACACAACTGACCTGAAGTGCAAATCCTCCCCTCTTGATCTACCTTTGGTTAATTAAAGAGGTCCAAAACGAGAAAGAAAAAACAGTTACGTTTGGAGAAAACAAAATGCACTCTTTGGAACCTTCTACTATCAACCTGTTTTTCCTCTGTCTTCCTTCATCCATCCTTCATCAATAGGATAAGTGGTGATTAGCAGGTTAAATGTGGTCAGATTAGTGTGCTAACATTAGTGTGTGTGTGTGTGTTTCTGTGAGACAAAAGAGCAAAGTTCAGAGTGCTAGTCATGCTAAAACTGAGTGAATATAATAGTTAATGGACTCAACCTCCTATTAGTCGGCCAAGCCTACTATACATGTACATCCTGTTGTACAGACTCTTAGTTATTTGTTTCTAAATTGTTCTCAAAATTGTTCAAATATGTTTCTTTCAAATATGATTGTAGCACCACTGACATTAAATGTGGTGAATTACCACATTTCTATACACTTTCCCTTTTACTCATGCAGGGACCCTTCTATCACAACTCACTCCCGCTACTCTTCTCCACCCACTCCACCCTGTCTGCGCTCTCTTTTCTTCCCTTCTCCAGCACACTCTACTTTGCACTGGAGATTCCAAGTTCTTAAACTCATCCACCTTCACCACCTCTTCTCCCTGCAACATCACCACTCCACTGCTTTCCCTCTCATTCACACACGTCTTACTCCTACCGACCTTTTCTCCTCCACCTCTCCAGACTCTTCTCAACCTGCTCCAACTCTCATCACAAATCATATTCTTAAATATCGGTACCAGCACACTCCTCCTCCATTTCTCTGGCATCTTCTCACCTTCCAAAATCTTATGAAAAATGTTTCACTTTCTTTCATGGATGTTCTTTCATTTAAAATGTTTGACGAGACCAACCAGCAAAATACATCATAAATATTTCAATCTCAATATAACGAACATGTTTCTTTAAGAGTACAAGAGGCCACTCTTTTGTGCATTGTCCACTTTGACATGACACTCATGACCACATGACCCTTTTTCAATGCTTCCGACTTCTTACAAATTAAAGCCTTTTCCCAATTGGCATAAGAGATTAGTGTTTTAGTGTTTCTTTTTTTTTTGGTAATATATTATTCTTCAATATATTGTGTCTATTTCTGGAGGGGTTATGAAGTTGTTATGATGTATAGCCACAAAACAAAAAAACCCACCAGTTTTTACATTGACACCTCATTATACTATTTATTATTATTTTATTTGCTGTGCAGATATTACATTTACATACTGTATACTATCTTTATACAGAACTGTGATATGGTTGCTGTACCATATAACATACATGTATTTCCATAAAGAAGACTTTGTTATTGTCTGTTGTGGAGAATTTGTCTGTAAATAATTGCAGCGCTATAGTACTATAAAAATTCAGAAAGGAGGCTTCCAGTGTGGTTTCTATTTTTAGGGTTTACTCTATTTTCTCAGTGATGGCCAGTTATTCATTAAGATGCACATTTCTATTTTCCCCAGTAGTTCACAGGGAACAAGATATGCTCTGATCTGAAGCATAACAAAAATTGTAAAAGCCTTTCCTGTACTATATCTAAAAATGTGTTCATTTCTAAGCATTCTGTGCACTAGTTTATCAACTGATGTTTTGGTAAGGTTTCAGTATAGTGTCCTGTGCTTTTTACCTTAAAAAAAACAACAAAAAACCACCATATTCTACATAGGTTGACAATACTGACATACAAGTCAAATATCTGTACTTGAAAATAATTTCCTAAGAGAGATACTAGATAATAAATGCGGCTCCCTAGTGCCATCTGGTGGCGACATTTGGTGTAGACGTTCATATGTGGAATACAAAATGTACGCACACCATTCCTATTTCTTCCTCATTTCGAAAGTGAAAGATACACTGTGATTACTTCCGGACGCGCAAAACACTCAGTCCTTTTGTCTCAACCCTTCTTCGATGCGAAATAATAGGAATTTCTCCTGATACACGATCTGATCGGAGGACAGCGTCGACAAAATATGAAGGGTGAGCTTGTGCACACAGACACTGCGTGCATGATCTGCTTGTAATGTGAAATATATTTGACTGTTGTTTTCCCTTTTCAGAAACACGTGTGTGTTTCTGCCTCGTAGTTTTTGGCTGGCACGTCGTAATGGCTTCAGGTAAGAATATAATAAAGCAGAATCATTTGTAATAAAAAAAAAAAGAAAAAGAAGAGAGTTCAAAGCTAATTTGAGCTATTAAAGCTCATACTTTGTAAATAAGAGCTGAGCTTTATCTGGGTTGGGCTAATTTGTGGGTTATAGACGCTATAGGGTTTATGTTCTCTAAATGATATTGTGAATAAAATATTGGCTCATGTGATTTTAGCTAAAAACCAAAACATTTACGGAATTCGGGTTGCAGTTATACAAACACTTTTTAACAGATCAAAGAATGAAACATTTGAGATCCAGCTGTGACTCAATGTCATCATATAATGTTTTTTTTTCCTTCTCTCAAGGCTGCTGAGTAAAAAAAATAGTTATCACCTAATTTAACTCCCTGTAATTTGAGCTGTACACGGCCGCTATCTGGATGGACACAAAGCCAGAAAGCACCTAAGGGATGCGTTACTGCTAACGATTGCTGGTCCACAAGATGTATAATAAAAGCTTGATGATGTGCTAGCCAAATTTTCTTCTCATTGTTCGCCCAAAAAGAATGACCCTTATGAAAGATACGTGTTTCGTTCACATGTTCAGGAACTGCAAGAAAACATTTGATAACTTCCGGACTGACCTGAGACTAACGGCTAAGACGTGCAGTTTTTACCAGCAAAGTGATTCATTGATAAGGGATCCGATTGTACACAACGCTTGAGGGAAACGGAGCTAACTTTGCAAGAGGCCATTAAAATTTGTCAAGCTATTGAACTTGCTCAACTTCATGTAAAGACGTTTGGTGAGAGAATGCAAAAAAAATTTAAAAATATGTCTGCAAACACAGATTGCTGCAATTAGTGCAGTATCCGTTAAAGAGAAGCGACGCCCGTTTAGAGCAGCAAGACAGAAGGATGGCGTCTATAGTTGCAAACGATGTGGTACTGATCAGCCTTAGCAATGCCCAGCTTTTGGGAAACCGTGTGCAAAGTGTAACGGTAAAAATCATTTTGACAGTGTTTCACTAAAGATCTGTCAAGATGATAGAAGAAACTGACTTGAGTGCTACAGTTTTTGTCAGCATGGTAACCTGTGAAAACATGCACCAATATGAGAACACTGGATGTGGACAGCTATCAATGCGGTTGCTGTCAAAAATGACAAATGGATAGCACCATTACAGATAAATGGAGCGCTGGTCACTCTCAAGTTGGATACTGGTGCTAAAGCAAACTTAATGCATGTCGGATATCAAAAATATGACAGAAAAAACAAAAATCAAGAAAAGGCCGAAACTTCTCGAGGACTACAATGGGAAAAGCATCGACTCTTCAGGCATATGTTGGCTGCAAGTAACAGTAAAAGACAAAGTGCATCACCTACTCGTCTCTGTTGTTGCAGAGGATCTGGAGTCCCTGTTAGGTGACAAGGCCTGTGAGAATTTAAATCTGGTCAAAAGGGTGTACCACATCAACCACGACAATTCAGCTGTGACATAGGGGTATAGGGGTACATAGGGGTAGTAGGGATAGATATAGGGATTTTTCACTGAAACTCTGTGGATGACATAGTTCAGAGATTTGAAGATGTTTTAAAGGCTTTAGTGGTTTACTATATGTTTACAAAATTCAGCTGAAAGAATTCAGCTCAAAGAATTCAGCTCAAAATTCAGCTGAAAGAATCCTGTAGTGTGGGTACCATGGAAGATGATGTTGAGACTCATTTCTGGAAACCAGAAAAGATGAGTTACACGCTGTCATTTACACCATCTATACTGGATGAGTTCAAAAGCATCCAGAAGTCATCCAAAGTCATCCAGTCATCCAGTTCCATGACATCGGAGGTGTCTGTGTGTGGTGGATGGAATTCTTCTGAAACAAAACAGAATCTTTATTCCTCAAAGTCTGAGACAAGACTTTGCTTTACTTTTTTTACTGCACAGGATTCATGGAGGTCATCATTGAAAAATGTAAGAGGAGAGCCAGAGAGACGTTTTTGGCATGGAATCAACAAGACATTGAAAAGATGGTGAGACAGTGTGACACATGTCAAAAATGAAAAAATAATCAAACGAAGGAGTCAATGATGGTACCAGACTTACCAATAGCACCATGGGAAATAGTTGGAATAAATCTCTTCCATCTGAACGGCAATAAATATCTATTGGTGATTGATTACTACTCAAATGACCCTGAATTGGCTTTACTCTCGAATATGTCATCAAATTGTGTAATAACACATGCAAAATCAATCTTTGGAAGACGTGGCATACCACAGACTGTGGTCAGTGACAATGGTCCATGTTTCAGTAGCAAGACTTTTCAGTGCAATATGACTTTAAGCATGTCACAGAATATGCTCAGTCCAGAATGTGATCAGTCAAATGGTAAAGCTGAGAAAGGAGTTCACATTCTCAAGCAACTTCGAAAAAAAAAAAAAAAAAGGCTGCTGACGTCAAGTCTGACCCATACCTTGCTCTGCTCAGTTACAGAACTTCTCCATTAGAGTGTGTCATGGCTCCAGCTCAGATGTTGATGAATCAGAAACTTCGCACTACATTGCCGCCTTGTGCCAAACAAAAAGGGCATGTGGCGATGGAGCAGAAACTCAAGCGAATGTGATGAGAACTGGAGCAAGAAATCCACAGTCATGCAAGAAGTAGCTCCAAGATCTTACACGGTGAAAACTAGTGGTGGACAAATCTTCAGATGGAACAGACGTGATCTGTTAAAGACTGAAAAAGGCAAAGAAGACTTGAATCAATGCAATGCAACATCTGAGTCAACTGCATCGTCCAGAAGTGACTGCAATTCTAATTCAAACAATGCCAAACAAATACCAGACATTTACGCTTAGATTAAATCTCTAAGAAACGGCTGAAAGGATGTTTGTGGTTAATTAGTATAGATTGTTCACAGTTCAATTATAGACATTGAGTTAAAATGTTATTCTAAGCGCAAGTCTAGATGTGATATTAAATAATAGTAAGCTATCTGTTTATGTTTGTTTGAAGAAAAGGGGATGTGGTGATATTAGTTGATTGTGCCTGGGAACATCTAGGAAGCCACTAGAGGACAATGTGTTCAGTGTTAAGTAAATAACAAAGTATACATAGACTGAAGAAAAAGGAGAGCATGCTGGATGTGGTAAAAAAAAAAATGAAATAAAGAAAAAAAGAGATAGACATCCTAAACTGAACAATACAAAGTCAACCATAGAACAAATCTCTGAGAGGTCAAACCACTGGAAAATTATTTTATTAATTAAATGTTCACTAGTTTGGATTGTTATGCTAACAATAGTTATAATTGTTTACAGTGTACTTTATTTATTTCCTTCTCTCTTAGACACTTTCACCGTAAACTGCTCTAGGACTGTAATTATGGGGAAATACGGTTCCTCTGTGGTTCTCCCATGTTGGCTCAGTCCTGAGACTGATGCGGAAAATTTGGAGATTCGTTGGTACCGTCCAGACCAGTTCAAAAATCCAATACTATTGTACCAAAACCGTAAAGTCATTACAAACCTTGTGGAGATGTACACTAATCGAAGCTCTCTCACCCTGGGAAAGCCTCAGTCTGCTGGCCTGAAACAGGGAGATGTTTCTTTGAGGTTGGACAACCTTGGGTTGTTGGATATAGGGATTTTTCACTGCTATGTGAGTGGAGACGAATCGTATAACAGCAACATTGTGAAACTCAGTTTAACCGGTGAGTAGATGTTTGAGGTTCGGTACATACACAGATGGATGAATTGTGATCTTTATATACTAATCTGCAAAATCTTTCTCACCCTCTCTCTCTCTCTCTCTAATCCCTATTTCTTTAAATCTTGTTCAGCTCTAGGGTCTTTCCCTCACCTTTCTCTTGAGCACCATCATGACTCTATGAACCTGAGCTGTTCTTCCTGTGGCTGGCTTCCTAAGCCGAGTCTCCTGTGGAAAGCTACCAATGAAAAAGGATATGCTCTTTCTGAACGCCAATCCCCCATTTACAGTGAACAAAAGAATGGCCTTTTTTGCATTCACAGCTGGGTTATGCTTTCATCGTCTGTCTCTAACTCGGTTACCTGTTTTATTAGTCTGCCAGAAGATGAGAAGAGAAACGTGAGCTTGCAATTTGGGGCCCACCTTCCAGGTTTGCTATGAAAACATGTTGATGCATAATGTCCAATAATATTTGCGATTTGTAGGTGTTTAGTTGCGTTATGTTTTTAACATGTTGAAAACGTCTGTATTATCAATTGTTTGTAATATGTTTTGAGGCACTTTACAACATTAAAATTAACTAATTCAGTGCAACATTAAATGTCATAATGGTATACAAACTGTTACTTGGTGAAGGTATATGTAACCACTCGTTCCATGTTAAGACTTGACCTCTTCATCTTTCAGTTGAAAATAGTGGTGTGTGGAAGATTCTTTTTACTCTCACACTATTGTGTGTCCTGGGCCTGGTTGGCATTGTCCTCTTCCTCTACAGGAAATATAAATCTGGTAAATATTGATCAGTATTTCTATATGATAATGCATACATTCATGTAGTGAAGTGATCTGTGTCTGTGATTTTATTCTTGTCCATCTGTGTTGCAGAATATAAAGAAGTTTGCACAGGTAAACTTTTTCCTCAATCACCTTTCTCCTCATTTTATTAAATGATTGTATGTACCTACTGACTAAATATCTAATGTGCTGCACACTTTCAGGTGAACAATCAAAAGGTATGTACATACCTTCTTTAACATTTACAAACTCCTCAAAACTAATACTACTGAGAATGCTACATATACGATTATGACTATTTCTCTAAAAGCCCCTTTAATAAATCTGTAGTATCTTTGTGTACATTCTGGAAAATAGTCAAGGGATGTGTATTATGTAATGTGTAATATTCATTCATCTCATTCATTCATCTTCTACCGCTTTATCCGATCTTCCCTCGGGTTACAAGGAGCCTGTGCCTATCTTAGGCGTCTATGGGCATTAAGGCAGGATACACCCTGGATGGAATGCCAACCCATCGCAGGGCACGCACACACACTCACAATCACACGCACGCATGTTTTTTGACTGGGGGAAACCAGAGAACCCGGAGAAAAACCCTCTGAGGCACGGGGAGAACATGTAAACTCCACACACACATCGCGAGACGGGACTCGAACCCGGATCCTGGAGGTGTGAGGCGAATGTGCTAACCACTAAGCCACCGTGCCGCTTTGTGTAATATTCTTTATCCTTATTTTATATATTTAGTATAAGCACTAAATTTGTTCCTCTTACAACAGAGCAATCCAACAACATTTAAATTGAATACAGTGATGCCTTGGAATTCGAACCAAATACGCTCCAGAACTCGATTTCCAAAACATTTGAGTTCCAAAACGAGTTTTCCCCTTTTAAATAATAGAAATAATCATTTTACTTGAAATAATCTGTTCCTGGTTGCCCAGAAACTCAAATTTTCTAAATGATATTAATACTAAGTACCTTGTATTTAAAGTAAAATATAAATGCTATAATTATTATTAAGGTAAAATATTAAACATGTAATAATAATAATAATAATATTAAAATATATATATTTTAAATACATTTTTTAAATAAATTCTTTTAATGCCCTCTTTTAAGGCTTTTAAGGTCTAATGGCAAATCAATACATTTAGTTGGCACACAATTAGCAACGAAAATCATTCAAGATACCGCTTCGACTTGAGTTACAAAAGGCATGGCCATAAACATATTTTGGTCATTTATTTTGATGGGGTAGGGAGTTGCTGCCTATACAGTCTGTGTTAGACCAATTCCCCGACTCCGCTCTTGAAGTATAGATCACACAAACAAGGAGTGAGCGTTCGGATAAACATACGGGCCGTACAGTTGAACAACGTAGTCCAAACATCCATTTTTCGTTCATCCATGTTCTATAAATAGGCGGATAGTTGGCCTAACTGTTGGCGAAAAAGATTCTTTCAAATATTTTAGTATAAAAGTGGTTACTAAAGAAATGTTAACATGCATTATTAGAATGACCAAATACCAGTTATTTAAAAAAAAATCAATACCCATACGTTGTTACATGTTTACCTGTGTTACCTTAACATAAACTGCGCATATGCTCAACATAAACACACACATTTTAAGTATTTTTTTTCTTCAACTTTTTCTGTTTTAGATGATTTTCCTATGGAGGAATTTAGAAAAGAAGCAGGTATGTCTCCTTGTTCAAAATGTTATATGGGGGTGCAGTTTTTATAATGCAGTTTCAGATTGTTGGGATAATAAGCTATAGAAATCTGTCCCGTCCTGATGATAATCTGTAATAAAAACTCACTAATAAACACAAAATACAGTGGTACCGGCACCGACAGTGGTACCAAGACTGAGGGTCTCGGTGTGCGTCGCGATTATTGTTCGCCCTCAGTGTACGTCGCCTTCAGCTAACGTTCGGATTTTTCATAGGGAATTTGGCAATTCGGTTGATCGTAGTTTCCTTCAGTTTCCGTCGCATTTGCAACGCGAATTGCTAATTGCTTCCCTGATCCCTGATGACAGTTGGGATAATTCAGTTCTGTTAACGTCGGATTCGGTCAAAGGAATGAATTAACACCGAGGTACTACTGTACTCTTAATCAAAAAATTTTGAACAGAATTTGACTAGTTATATTAATCATAATTTTCTCACTTTACAGTGACCATTACATTAGATCAAGAAAAATGCAGTGAAGAATCACTGTCATTTAACAAACAAGGTGATACGGTGAGAGATAATGCAAAAAATGATAAAGGACCTGGTTTTCCTTATGAATTATGTGTACGTGGAATAAACAAATTTAGCTCTGGACGTGCGTATTGGGAAGTTGGATTAAAGCAAGCAAATGTTCCATGTAAAAAGTCGTGGCTGATTGGAGTTGCCAGAGATTCATGTAGCATAGGTAACAAGAAGGATTGTTTTTCACCACAAAATGGATTTTGGTTCCTGTGCTCAGACCCTGAGAATGGCCTTCATGTTAACACCGAGCCAGAAATATCATTTCCGATAAAACCAGAGAGCGTTGGAGTTTTGCTAGATTTCAACAAACAGGAGCTTTCGTTCTACAATGCTAAAGAGAGTGCACTTATCTTTACAATGAAAATCAGGTGCGATTCCAAAGAGGAACTTGTGCCTCTGTTTAATCCAGGAATAGGTGATTTGGCTCCACTTAAAATAATCTCATTGTGCAAAAGTCAACCCGGGCCTGAAGTAAATGCTAGTGCAAATCAAGACGTATAAATCGAACGTAGCAAAAAAGGCATAATAATCAAGCTTAGTTATGACTATAAAGAACAGTTTGTGTAGCCTAGTCATTTCATAATAATAAGTTATATGAACACACATCAGTGAGACAAATACTTTACTACTCACGCGCACACACACACCATGTTTTGCAAATTTTCAATATCAATCTTCCCTGAATGTGAATTTTTGTAATAAAACTGATATGATTGATAAAATAAGCGATATCAGGAACGGTCTACATTATTATTAAAATGATTAAAATTAAAATGATATTAAAATGCATTAAAATGATAATTAGATATTAAACTATTAAACATTTAATAATAAATTAGACATTGCAGACATCCAAATATGGAAAATATGGGAAGGCAAAATACATCAGTTATTCCAATTTATATTTGTTGTTTTTAGTGTAAGTCCATCCAGCGTTTCTCTGCAGGGCCCTTTTTTTGGTACCTTGTATGTATTATAGATATTGTATTGTATTCCTTATCCTTTCTTGTTAAAGAAGGTTGCAATGACGCGTTTTATATTTTATATCTCATGCAATTAAGTAAATGCTATCAAACGAGCAGCTTAACATTATTCAGCAGTAAAAGTAAAAATGCCATTAAGGACAAAGGCGTAGGCTGTACCAATCACAATCGCCAATTTATTAAAACCGAACTAGCTTTGTTTGCGGAAGATAAAGAGAGAGCACGCTGTTTGATGAATGATTTAGATGTTTGAGTGGATAGGATTTTATTTTTTTTTTTATCTATGACGGAATGAAAACAAACCGAATTGAAATAGGAGTTCTAAGGCCGTTTTTTAAAATATAAGGAATAAAAAGTACAGATAATTGCTTGAAAATGTAAAGAGTAGGAAAAGTTGTCTGAAAAATAATTACTCCAGTAAATAATAGATAGTCGAAATTTCTTAAGTAAGGTAACGACACCTCTGATGATAACTATAAAATATGTGGTATACTTTTATGTTCTTGCTGTTATTTGGTTATTTTTGTGTTTAGTCCCATAATTGAAAGATTGTACAATTTCAAATATCAGTAATGTTATAAAGTCTAGTTATAATATACAGTTTTTTTTAATAAGCTTGATAAATATTGTAATGTGTCATGTGGCTACTGTAGTTGTTTGTTATACATTTTTCAAGTTTTGTGTGTCATGAAAATAACATTTGAAAATAAATAACCATTTTTTAAAAAAGTTGTTAGCAATTTATACATCTTTACTCATCCCAATGCAAAAAAAAATTGATATGCTTTATGGAGTATACGTAAACGCTAGCAAAAACATTGACAAACCAATGACAGCTGAAATAAATGCTAGTAATTATTTCATAACTAGGCTCGTGTCAGTGAGTAGGATATGTTAGGGCAGTAAGTGAATGGTTAGATACAGGAAATGAATGGGATTTGATGACTTTAACAAGGGCTACATTCTGGTTAGACAAACGGGTCAAAACGTCTTAAAGCAAGTCACAGGAACGAGTGGTGTTCCAATTATGCCGTAGTATCTCCTAAAAGGGTCCAAGTAGTAAACAGTGACAGAATTTTTGTTGCCTAGGACTCACTGATGTGCATGAGGTGCCAAGCCTATCTGGTCTTATCCCAAAAAAGTGCTGTTTATGATAGGAAGACATCAGAACACAGTGTGTATTACAGCTTGCTGTGTTTAGGGCTACACAGCCACAATGTCCATGCTACCACCGAAAGCAACAGGCATGTGAGCATCGGAACTAGACCACAAAGCAACATAAGAAGATGGTTTGGTACGATGAACTACATTATATTTTATATTATTTGGATGGTGTATATGTGTCACTTAGCAAGTACTGATAAATGTTCTTCTGGGAATCCTTAAGTCCTTGCATTAGTGTGGATGCTAATTTGCAAATAAGTGTTCCAAACATACATATCTGCACTTTGGTAATGGTAATAATAGTAGTGGCGTCTTTCAGTAAGATAAAGCTTCTTGCCAAACTGCAAAAAAATGTTCTGTTAAGGATTGTGGAAATAGGTTTGTTCAGGACACATTTTTGTTCCATAGTGTGACCTGTGAACAAACAGGTAAACACACTGACACCTTACCTCACAAAGGATATGTTATCTTGGTTTCACATGTTACAGAACACATTTACCAGTCTCGTGGAGTCCATATGCACCATTTACCTAGTTGAATATCAAGCTGCAATTAAACACATCACAAGATCCAAAATGCAAATAAAGGTGTTATTTCTTGCAGTGGACATACATTAATTGGTGTGTCTAAACAGCTTTTCCTCTAAAATCTTTACAATGCCATTTAATAAAAACACAACCCTGGAAAAAAACAAAAAAAAACAAAACAAAATGTAGCACTTATATAAGTCGATATTTACAGAATGTACACTTTCACAAAGCTAGCTATCACGCTAATACAAGTTTCTTGTGTTTTAAGTCAACATACAGTCAATGGTCTGTGTGGGGGGGGGTACATAAAATATATTTATAAAACCTAATGGAAAAAAAAAAGGTTCAAGTATGTGGTTATGGGAGAGAGAAAAAAACAAGGGTAAAGTTGTTCAAGGAGGAACAAACACTGGGATTTTAGCTTATACAAAATACTGCTGAATAATTATATATAACCGTAAAAACAAACTCAGATTGCTGTAGGAATTATTGGATAAAATAAAAGAAATAGAACAATTATACATGGATTATGCCTCCGCTTGGTCTATGGGCAAATTTTTTTTTTATGTAAAAAGGAGTGAACAGGAATTCCTTGGCTAGCTTCACTAAAAAAAAAAAAAAAGGTTCTGTACAGGTTTAAACAGACTTGCATGTAAATTGATCTTGAGGGTAAAAATACAAGGTTCAGTTCAAATTGATGCATTCACTGAGATCAATTTAGTGATAATCAGTTCCAGTCCTTGGTGGTGTGCTTAAATACATTTTGTGTAAAGACAACTTGAAACATTAGTACAAATCACCAATCACAAATAAGGAAACGGCATGCTTTCTCTCGTAGTTAAATGGTGGAGCTGCAATAATGCAGTAGCTACAAATAAGACAATAGCTAGCTTGGAAGTTAGTGATTATTCCTTCAGATTGTAAAGACCTCCTTCATGCATGAATATTTAACTTTGTTTTCTGGTTAATCAAATAAAATATATTGGCTGGTTCGCAGTACACGAGCAATAATCCTTATAAGAGTTAAAACAAGCTAGCCAGAAAAAAAAAAGTTTCTACTAACCAAACTAAAGCAGTAAAAAAAATAACACTTAATCTTACAGGTTATTTTTCTTCTTAAATACAGTGCCTAAAATAAACAAAGTGTTCATGAGCTAGTATCATTCATTTCATTTTAATTAATATATTTTATCCTCTGGTTAGCTTTACACTGCATGGTTGTCCTTGGAGTAGATAAAATGGCGAGCTAGCTGACTGGGGAGTTGCCTAGTACCAATAGATGAGTATTAAACAGGATGGGGTTTAGCTGTGAAGCCATTAATATACATGTTAAAAGAACACTTCTTGACCTGGTAACAATTTTTTGCAAATTTGTCATCACTTGGTAGTAGAAATCTGTGTTGGTGCGTCACCTCAACAGGACTGGAACCGAGAAGCACCCTTACAATGGTTATACTAGAGTAGTAGATTTGCAGTAAAAGTTCTTCTGGAACATTAACTTAACTTGGTCCCAAAATAACTGCTTGCCAGTGACAGATACAGAAATGTCAAATCTTTATACAGGAGTATATCATAATCAGTCCAACATCGTAACTATACCAGACAAACAAAGGTTAGCATCATCGTATAAAATAAATGGGGGGAAAAATATTCATAGAGGAATAATTACACCCTTTGCTGCAGTCCATGTGAGATGTATTTCGAGTTGCTTTGTCAGGTGTGAGAGAGATCTTGGGGCATGAAGCGGTGTTTTCAAACACATGCCTCGGTCCCAATGCAGGTCAGTGGCGAGCATAAGATGACAGTTCATAATTTATAGCGATATTAACGCTTGGTGAAAGTGTGCTTGTGGTAAAATGCTGTAATGTACAAGTTTGTGTGAGCGGGTTGTGTGTTGACACTTAGTCCAACATTTCAGAGTGTGCGTGTATATTCAATGGACACACACATACGACTACTCTCAAACGTCTAATGACTTAAGTGACAAGTGTGTGCGTGTGTATATGTGTGTAAGAAGTAAGGGGGTCCAAATGGAAAGAAAAGCATTCCAAACAAACTTATGGTCACCTTTTCGAACGATAGTTCCATGAATTGAATGTATACAAGTCTCTCCTTCAATATTTGTATGGGGTGTGTGTGCGCGCGTGTCTGTGTGTGTGTGTGTGTGTGTGTGTATGAGTGCATGTATGTGTGCACATGCATGTTGAGCTAACAGACACCCCCTCCTCCTCGTCCCTGTTTCTTCAGTAGTTGAATCCGGTTGTGGCAGTAGAATTTAATGGCTCTCCAGTCACGCTGGTTGCTCACCAATAGGGGGCAGTGCTGCAAGCATCGCTCGCAGTCTGCTTTCGCCGGAACCCGCAGCTCCACAATGTTCCTCTTCAGGTGCGTTTCCACAGCGACCCGCTCTGCCTCTGTCCACGGCCTCTTCAGCACTCCACGTTTGCCTAGAATGTAATGTCAAGTAAAAATGTAAAGTTAGACACAAACCCATCCAGGGTCTTCAATTCACAAAGGCAGTATAAATTAAAGTCCTGAACACATAGCTACACACCATCCTTACCCGATTTTATTTGTGCACTCCGCCTCTTGTGAGAACCTGAGGGGGAGGGTGTAGTGGGTGAAGGGACAGGACTGGCACTTTTTTTAGGTGGCCCTCGCCCGTTCACCCCTGCCGTTTTTCCCACTTCCAGTTTCTCGCTACTTTTCTCTGCCTCTCCCTCTGACTCCTCTGAGAAGGAATCCGCTGAATTCCCCGACATTACTAAAAGGGAGAAAAGGTATATTTATTTCAAATATTTGAACAATTCAAACAGGAGAAATGCTGATAAATGATTTATGGTTTTCTCAACTCTCACCATCCAGTTCCAGGCAGATGTGTTTGAGGCTCATTCCTCTGAACAATACTCCATCTCTCTCCCCATACAACACTACACGGCCCACTCGGCCCATCAGTGCCTGGGTCTTGGCCAATCCGGGCACAGCTCTGGGTGACATGATACTCGCTCTGCAGGAAACGCTCAAGCCTGTCCTTCTCTCCCTCATCCATTAGCAAGAGCTGGGTGAGGATGGCAACTTGTCTTCGGGTGCGTGGCGACGTCAGTGCTGCAGGGTTTTTAGCTCCACTGGCACGCGCTAATCCGCGTAGGAGGTCCGTGCCACGCAAAGGAGTGGCTGGAGAATGATACGGTCGAGAAAACACATAAGGGCTTTCAGGATCAACGTTGACATCCGTGGATGTTTTCATTAGCAAATCCAGGCAGGACTCTGAGTGAGGAGGAAGGATTAGCGATTGGATCCGACCCCGCTTTCCTAAAACGCCCACACGGGGCCGGTGGCATAAAACTTGTCGCTCGAAAGGGGACAAAGACGCTTCGAGGGGAGAGCTGGAGTTAGGGGTAGGAGTGATTCGGCTGCGGTAGTCGTTTATGGTCAGCTTTGCCATCTCACACTCGCGGTGGCGGTTATAGAGGATGAGCAGCGCCAGGCTGGAGTGGCACAGAAGGCGCCAAGCCTCTGCTGAGCTGCTTGAACGTGAGAGGGAGAGGAAAGACGTGTGCTGCTGGCGTCTGAGATACAGAACCAAGGTGGAGAGAGATGACAGGAGGGGAGACACATGGGAGCGGTGAGAGCTGAGGAAGAGAAATACATTTAACGATCACAGAATAGTTTAATATTATCAAAAGTATTAAGTACTCAGAACCTTCTTCATTTTCTTATTTCACTATTTTTAACAAAGCAGTGATACATAACACTACATGAATACCTTGCACCATTCTTCTCTTCTCCACTGTCATCGTCCCTCATTTCAGTTAGATTCAGCTCCTCATCTTCTATCTCCTCCTTTTCTTCCTCTTCGTTTCGGCCTGGAGTGGGTGGAGCTTCCACTTTCGCTTGTTCCATCTCCTCCTGTTTCTTTTGTTTCTCTTCTTTCTCTTTCTCTTTTTTTGGCCGGCGCCCCCTTTTGGCTGGAGGACCAGGGGGCTTTTTCACAGCTGACGATGCTGCTGCTGCTGCTGTAGCGGCTGCGTTCTTTCTGGTCGTGGTGGTAGGAATGGCGGGGCTCTTTTTAGTGGAAGGCCGGCGTGATGGAGGAGAAAGAGAGAGAGAGAATGACATGGCTGCTGAACCTTGACCAGACGAATCCCGAGAGAAGAGGTTAGGGGTGGCTGTAGTGGAGGAAGAAGATGCAGAGGGCTGTGGGGTGTTAAATGAGTGTGAGCGTGTGTGTGGTGTGGATGGTGCGTTTGTGGATCGCGGACCGTGTGACAGTTCCATGGCATTCCGGATTTCCGGTTGTTGATCATGATGCTTTTCAAGATGCCGAGCCAGAGAGCGGAAATTCCGGCCGCAGTGTGGACAGTGTTGCTTCCTGCTAGCACTGCGGCCAATGTTTATGTTTATGTTGTTGTTTATGTTCGTGGTGGGCGGCGCTATAGGTGTCTGGAAAGGTGAGGAGGAGGATGGAGGGAAGGAAAGGGAGTTGGGTTGAGACTTTTTTTTAGCCGCGCTTGTTGCCGTTTTCCGCTTTTTGCGCCGCCGCAGCATGCGGCCCCTCAGCTCTTCTATGTCCTCTTCCTCTTCATCGTCCTCTTCCTCATCTTCCTCTTCTTCTTCATCCTCATCTCGGTCGGAATCACTGGCCTCTGAGCGAGACAGCGGAGATGACGAAGGAGAGAGAGACCAGGAAGGTGTGAGGTAGTCTGAAACTGTGAGAGATAGAGGGAGAGAGGGAGCTGCCTCTTCTTCCTACAAACACAAGCAGCCAAAGACTAGTGAAAAAATTATACACTTGTTAATTGTATTTAGATGTACATTACATTAGAAAATGCAAACTACTTTTTTTTGCAAGAGAAAGCAGCAAAAGTTATCAAAATGTTCATTGCTCAGTTTATTTCCAAAATATAACAGAGTATGAATCTTAATGGTTTCTAATAGATTTACATATGGCATTTGGCACCAAACCGTGAGTCATGATCCGTACAGATCAGGGATCAACCATGAGACATTACACCACTATAATTTATACATTTATATACAGTGTGTTCACTGATATACTTGTTTGCAATTTCAGCAGTAAAATGCAGATTTTTCTAAAAAGAAATAAATTCTCGATTATATGTTGATTATAAATAATCAACAGCAACAGCCCTAATAGATATGTAGATTTTCTTCCTACAAGAACACTTTATTCATTCATTCATTCATCTTCTACCGCTTATATCCGATCTTCCCTCGGGTCACGGGGAGCCTGTGCCTATCTCAGGTGTCTATGGGCATTAAGGCAGGATACACCCTGGATGGAATGCCAACCCATCGCAGGGCACACACACACACACACACACACACACAATTGACACACACATTCATACACTAGGGACAATTTTCCAAGGTGCCAATCAACCTACCGTGCATGTTTTTGGACCGGGAGGAAACCGGAGAACCCGGAGAAAAACCTCCTTGAGGCACGGGGAGAACATGCAAACTCCACACACACATGACCGAGACGGGAATCGAACCCGGATCCTGGCGGTGTGAGGCGAATGTGCTAACCACTACGCCACCGTGCCTCAGAACACTTTATTAATAACAGGAAAAATGGCTCTATAATTATATTACTCTGTGGCAAAAGAATGTTAAGTTGTGTGTATGTACAAGACATATTACCTTCTTAATATTGCTGTCAGGATTGAAGGCGCATTCGAATCCACGCGGTGATACAGAGCGGTGGAAAGCCTGAAACAGTTACAATTATCAGATATAAAATAGAAAAAAAAAAGAAAGAAATTAAAAAAAAAAAATCAATAACTTAGCTTCATTACCAGCGCATTTTCTCCCCACTCAGCCAAGTTGTAGTCCACTGTTATTTCCTCACCCTTGGCAATATCTCTGATCGCTATGACAACCAGTCGTACCTGGCTGCCACAGTGCACTTCTCTGATCCTGCAGTTAGGCGGTAGAGGGGGAAAGAGCACAGGGCCGCGAACACCACTGGCGCCTTCTTCTCCTAGCTCTGATACACTGAGAATGTAACCATATACACCCACAAACAGCATCTCATTTAGAGACTTGAGCTGAGTTTCAGGTATTCTATCTGAATGGGTGAGCTGTAAGAGAGCTGTAAACGACAAAAAAAAAAAAAACTTACCAAAGCTGAGATGGATCAGCCAGATAATAGGGACTGTTGGGAGGGGGAAGTCTATCTTCTGCTTCGTCTGGGTATTGCACTTCTCCTGTAAAACAAAGGAATGTCTGGCTTCATTATTTTCTCTTGTCAAGTTTTTAAAATTTAATAAGAATAATAAACCTATTACAGTACTTAACAATATATGGACAAGAATTTTCTGACTGAACTCGGTTCACTAAATTTTTTTTTTTTAACCTATATTGTTGCATGCAATTTCAGCAATAAAAAGGTAGTTTTTAAAAAATAATAATTTCAAGAGACCTGTCTCGCTTATTTACTATTACTCTTTAATGAAGAAAAAGCACTTCTTATCCAATTACTTGATTAATCGAGGGAATAACTGTGACAATACTTCATTATTAAAATAATCAATAGCAACAGCCTTAAAAATGGATAAAAGGATACTTCATAAATTAAACATCGCTTCCATAAGTATAAAGAGTATAAAAATGTTCAGCTGAAAAATAGACTTCACATTTATTATTTGTCAACCACACAATAGCCACAGGTGTTGTACTGCTGTATACTGCTTATATTTAATGTGTGCGATATATTAATTGCATCCCATAAAAGAAAAATAAATTTTAAAATCAATCTGGCCTGATCTCAGCAGATGTATGTAGCAAGTGGCCAGGGTTAGTGTCTTTTTTTATTAGTATTTATTTCATTTATTATTATTATTTTTTTTACATGCATGCCAAATAGAAAAACGTATGATCCTGAACCGAAACTACTTGTTCAATGGACTATTAGTTTCTAATTCAAAACGATAGAATATATCAAAGATCCACTTTGGATTAGTGTGTGTGTATACACACCTGGGCTGTAACTGTGCTCAGACAAACTTTCTTCTTCATCTTCTGTCACATATGCACGATCGCACACCTTCACAGGAGTGCCTTTTCTCTTTCGGCCACACACTCGCCTAAGAGATAACATTTTCATATGTCAGAATCACCAATTACAGCAGCGTGCACTACATGCAACATATCAAGGCCCATGAAAAGACAGTCCTAGTTTCTGCATTTTTGAGCTGTGTCTGGCATGACATACACATGCATACATATATAATGCACACAGCCACACGGAAATGTATAGATCATTAGCAGGAGATGGCTGTGCTTTTCTGCAGAAGCATGTTGTTGTAATGAACACAGAGAAATGGTTTGATTGGGGTATAAACACTGCCCATGCACATCCCCAGCTAGCATAGCTACAGGTAACGACACAGGCTAGAATAGCCTAATGAATGTTATTTTACTCGCTTATCAATAACATGCCACGCAGCACCAATTTAAACATTTTGAATGACCCAAAAAATACATTTTGTAATCTGACAACTGGTAAAGAATACCGCACTCCTGTTTAACATGCACGGCTGCTGTTATATAGACAAGGGAAACAAACACGTTAGCTTAGCACGCTAGCCGATGGGACTGCTGGACCCCATTGGGCTGTTTAAAGACAGAACACAGGCGATTCTCTAGCATTAAATTACCGCCCCGTTTCCAGCCGAAAAAACTGATTGCTCACTAACCCCCGGGGTGGCGGAGGCTTGCCACCGTCTCCATCGCTGTCTAGAGTCGGTGGCTCCCGATAGTCGAAAGGCGACCGTACGTTCTCCGCCATTAGAGCTTCGGTAAAGGCTGCACTGCGCATGCGTACTCCGCCATTAGTGCAATACAGTAGTACCTAGCCGCTCCGGTGAAAGGCTGCACTGCGCATGTGTAGATATGAGTAGAACTTCTACTGAAAGCCATAACCATCATATGACCACCCAGAGAACCCTTAAAGAAGGTGCTTTTTACACTACCCTCTTAAAATTCCCATGTACAGGCCTCATCGCTTCAGAATATACCACGCTACACACTCTACAGGGTTGTTCATGTTCCTTATTAGACCAATTATGTAATTGTAATAATAATAATAATAATTTCTGAAAACATTTCTGTGCTATGTGCCAGTAACAACACAATGAGATATTCCACCATCCTTTTTTTCAGTAGATGGAAGTATTATGTCTTAAGTATTAAGTATATAACTACTTTGTATAATTCCAAGTATAATTGAAATAATTGCTGCTTGAAAGTTTGTGAACTCTTTGAACTTGATTCTTATCATCACCTGCTTTTCATACAACGAATGTCAGATATGTTAATCAATTGCATATGTTTATTTAGAGGGTTTTTTTTTGCCTAAAACTACATGAAAGATTAAATTATTCGAATATGAAGCCTGAGCTGCATTGATAAAGTCAAGTGGGTCACAGATTCAGGTGAAACACATTTGGGTTCTTAATTAATCAGTTAAGCAGACCAATCAAGTTAGACATCCTTATGAAAGTGGTTGGGTAACACTGATTAAAACAGAGAGGGAACCAACCAAACCACTTTAAGGCAAGGAGTTTATCAATGCTAAGAGGAAAGGAGATATTCGAGGAGATCAGGAAGAAGGTGATGACAGCCCATCAGTCTATGAAAAGGCAATAAAACCATCTCCAAGAGATGGAGGGCGTTCAAGATGTTTACAACTCTGCCTACAAAAGTCAATATTTTGTGGAACCATCTTTTACTGCAAATACAGCTGAAAGTCGTTTAGGTAAGTCGCTATCAGTTTTGCATGTTGTATTTGTATTTTGAATTTAATACACACTGGGTTTGGTTTTCACCAATATACAGATTTTTTAAAAAACAAAACAAAAAACATCACTTGTTCATTTTAAGAGACCAGCCTTATTCTCTCTCTCTCTCTCTCCTCCCCCCCTCTCTCTTCCCCTCTCTCTCTCTCTCTCTCTCTCTCTCTCTCTCTCTCTCTCTCTCTCTCTCAGCATTGCTCTTCAATAAACCAAAAGTAGTTCTAATCCGTTACTCAAGGTAATAATCATTACAATACTAAAGTATTCGATAACAGCCTTATTAAAGGGGTATGAATACTCTTGCAATGCACTTTATTTCTCTAATTATTGTGTAAAAAAAAAAATGCAGTAGGGGTCTGCCACTTGCATTACATTTGCATTTGTATGGATAATCTCATTTTCTTTGAGCACAAGACCATTATAGTATTTTAGTATACACTTAAAGGAGAGAAATTATTTACATTCATACTATCCAGTATCACCAAGTTCTGGTCCATCTCAATCTTTTCCTTCTACTGCAATTGCCTCTTGCATTAGCGACAAATGTATACATTATTTGTAGTATTTTGTTAATATAATGAATCCTGAGTTATATGTTGGAATTCTATAGGAGACAGAGATTCTGTCTTCAATTGTGTGAATCTCTGTAAATGGAGTTGTTGGGGTCTGGTTATGAACATAATTAGCATATTTTCAAAATATAAGGACTACATACAAAAGTCCTTAGATATGTAAAATATGACTGTTTTGCTGCTGGAACAGAGGCTTATGAACTGCACCATGAACTTAACAATTATCTTTTAAAGAAGTGATAAAAATTGCACCAAACAATTCTAATGATGGTTATATTTTTAAGTTTATTCATCATGCTTCATATCATCCTCAAATAAATAAACATACAAAACAAAAGTAATAGTTTTTATATTCTCATTTTTTTCAAAGAAGCAGTTAGTACTGGTGAAAAACAACTTTGTGTATCTTTGTGGTGTTCAAAGCAGTTATCAGGTATGCAAAGGGACTGCTATAACACTTTGCAAAAAACTGAGCAGCAATGAGTATTTTTTTCACAGCATTTTACCGGCACAAATTATTAACAGGCTTAGTAAGAAGAATAAAGTAAATATATAAATAAAATGTTGTTCATATATAAAAAAGAAAAACAAAATAACACTGACTAAAATGATAGTTAACATTGCAGCAACAAAACTACCATAGTTCACAATGCAAGTCAAAACTTGAAATTTCACAGTCACTATTACAAATAAATATTACACAGAAGCATCTAGAGCACATTCTAGGCCTCTGCATTTAGTACTGTTTGTCATGGCTCTGCATACTTTCCCTCAGGATTTGCTTCAGGACTATTTAATAATGGAGTGTATAGTTACTAGCACATTTTCTCAAAAAAAAAAAAATAGTAGCAGCAAAAACTATATTTTGTACAATTTGGCACCAAATGATCACATCTAACTTGGATCCCATTCAGCTTCTCTGTTAATCAGACAGGACACAAACCAGTAAGTGTTTTATTTTTGTAATTTGCTAAATAGCTAGCAAAATGGAGTCTATCACGTATTGTTTTATTTGACTAAAATGGAAAAATGCTTCTATGAATATTTGCTATTTTCTGATTTTGATTTAATCTCCAAGGTATTCAAAGGGTACACACATTTACAGTGATCAACTTGGGAGCAATATGAAGTAAAAGTAAGCAAGCAAGGATGTTTTAGATTGGTGTCAGTTTCCAATGATTAACTGTGAACCGCAGCCTTATGAAATAGTATGATTCTATGTTTTACTATATTGCACAAAGCATAAAAAGATATGCAGATGACATGCTCTGACTAGTCAACTGACAATTCTTTTTCTAATATGCAAATGCAGCATTTCCTTGGTGAGAAGTTCTTGAAGCTATTACTTCTACTGTAATATGAGCTACCATCTTTATATTTTATAATCAAGTATTTTTAGTCTAATGACACATTTGTTAGCAACTGGAAACTATAAGGTAGACAGTGATGAGCTAAAGATCTTAATGAGTTTATATATAGCTTGGAATGATAGAATTCACCTCAATTGATGCCCATGATTAGAATGACTGAATGAAACTATAACCAATATCATCAGTGACACCTTGCAGGGTATGCTATAGCTTAACCGTTCATCCAAAAAAGAATTGAATATAAGATGCAAAGGAACGATTAAAATTAAGGGACAGATGCTTACTGAAGTCATTTGGCTACATGTTGGTATTATGAACAAAAACTGATGATAATAGTATTTAAGCTTATTTGAAAGCCTGCCAGTTCAGACAAGCTGATCATTAGAACCACACGTTGTTGACAAAGAAATCTCATGAAACTGAAGTCGGATAATGGGCCTAATTTGAAGGCCTGTGTGAACCTATTGACACAGCTTTGCGAGCACTTTCCTGATCCTGGACACCAGCCACAACTACAATGATGCTACATTTCACAATGTTCACTGCAGGCACTGAAGCATACTGATGTACTTTCTGAAGCGTATGACCGTGACCTCTAAATTTGTACTGAAGAATTAGAGCATGGTGATATATTAAGTATAAATATTAAATAAATTACTGTAATATACAGGTCACTAGAACTTCTACAGGAAACAACCAAGCAGGAAAAAATTAGCCATATGTAAAGCACTAAGAAATGTAAACCTGTCTAGCAGCATGCACAATACCGGTCAAAACCTTCGACACACCTTCTCCTTCATTAATACTGAATACATCCAAACTATGAAATCCATGCCATGTATAGAATTACATAGTAAAAATAAGTGTCATATAGTGAAGAATATTTTATATTGTCAAAATTAGCTACATTTCGCAAAGAAGCATTACTTTGGAAGAACAAGCATAAGTAACCTTCTTGGGCCAAGAAACACTTTTAATATCAGTGAAACACTGTCTGGAGGGTCCAAATTTGACATCTTTGGTAATTTCTGTTAGATGTTTAGCGGGTAAACGGACAGTTCCTGAATGTATGGTTCATGCTATGAAGCATAGAGGAGGAAGTGCGATGTTGTGGGGTTGCTTTGCTGGTCAAAACTCCAAAGGCACACTTAACTACCTCAGAATTTTGCAGTGAAATTCTATTTCATCTGATTTTGCACACAGTGTGATCATCATTTGTTTTCCGAAAGGACATTGATCATGAACACACTGCTAGCTTATATAATATCGTTTTGGAGGAGCGAGACTGATGGAGTGCTGCTTAAGATGACCTGACATCCATCACCCAATCTAAATCCATTTCAGATGGTTTGTGATGAGTCGGACTGGAGAATGAACCAAAAGCAGCAAACAAGTTCGCATCACCTTTCGCAACTCAAGATTGCTGGAAGAATCAATCCAGAATCAGAAAAGTGTGTGCAAAGCGGTCAAAAACTACACACACACACATATATATATATATATATATATATATATATATATATATATATATATATATATATATAATACATATATATATAGATATATATATATATATATATATATGTATATGTGTGTGTGTGTGTGTGTGTGTATGTATGTATTTTATGTACTTTGACTAGATAAGTATCTGATTAGCAAGAGTGGGGAAGATGACATGGAACAACATTGTACATTACTGAGATTTTACCACAATCCTCTTTTTTTTCTAAATATAATGGCTATTGTTAGTATAGCTTAAAGACAACTAATTAAAATAGAAACATTGACCAAGAGTAAAAAAATAAACAAATTCAGATTAACAAGTGCCAACTAAGCAAATCAACAATCAATCATCTGTCGACTGGTTAGAAAGAAAGGTTTCTCCATCCCTAACAATAGAAAGATATAGCAATGAAGTCAAGATAGAAGCAAATCTGTCATGAAAATTAGCAGAATGCTGTTTGATTATCAAATCTGATTGGTCAGAATGTGTTTAATATTCAAATGTTTAATTGATCAAATTAATCAAAATGTTTAATATTAAATTAATGCCCTCATTCTAATGCCTTATTAGCTAACTAACACCCTAGAGCAAACAAGGACTTCTAGAGTGGATGCTTCTTATCGGATTTGAACTGTAACTGTGATATGGTGTCATTTTCAACAACGATGTAGCATTAAATATAATTGACTCTTTAGATGGCTCATTCTAGCTATGTGCAGTGTTTAAGCAAATACTTTGCTGATGTTTTATTTGTACTATTATATTGTGCAAAAAAATAGATTTTGTTAGTCAAGTCAATGTGACAAGCAAAAAAAAAAGTAAGGAAAAATTTTAGCCTCGTCCCTGCTGGCTGTTTTATATTGGAATATCAGGATTTACGACACACATAATGTAATTATCTAGAGGTCTTGCACATTCTCTTGCTCGGAGTGGAGGAGGTGAAGGGCGTTAGCAGCAGAGTCGCTCCAGTGGATCAGCTCCAGCAGCACTCTGTAGGTCCAAAGCTTAATGGCAAAGCTCCCTGAACCTTCGACCTCGTCCAAACCCTAAAAGAAATACACACAAACACACACACCACCCTTACTAACTTTGGAATTATCTAATGATATTAATGCAGGTAATTAATGCAATGCATACATAGCTCAGTGGTTAAAGCATTATACTAGGTCACAGCGCCAAACCGCAGCACCACCGAGCTGCCACTAGTGGGCCCTTGAGCATGGCTTTTAACCCTCAACTGCTCAGACTGCCCAGGCCTTTAGGGTTGCATTAGGAAGGTAGTCATTCTAATCCAATTTAAAACATGTGCCAAACCAAATACATGGATCATCTGAAGCATCCCGAAAGAAATGATGATTTAATGTCATGCCTGCATCATTCAGTAGCATTTACATTTGCAGCATTTGGCAGACGCCTCTTAACCAAAGCGACTTTCAACTGAGCAATTGAGGGTTAAGGGCCTTGCTCAAGGGCCCACTGGTGGTGGTGGGGTATGAACCTGTGATCTTCTGGTCCAGAGTCGAACACTTTAACCATTGGGCTACCACCTCCCGGGCTACTAGGCTACTCTCTGGGCTACTCTCTTTTTCAGACAGTCTCAGAGGAAAGCGAGACACACTAGCTTGTGTGTGGTGTGTGTGTGTGTGTGTGTGTGTGTGTGTGTGTGTGTGTGTGTTTGTGTGTGTGTGTGTTTGAGTGAGTGAGAGAGAGCAAGAGAGAGACTAAGAAAAAGTGTCTCCAAGAGTAGCCCAAACAAAAGGAGAACTGGCTGCATTGCATTCTTCACATGAATGTCAGCAAATTGAATTTGCATAACTCAGTTGTGTATGTGAATTTCCCATGAATGAACTGCAATATCCCAGTTAATACACAGTTGGTTTCTGTACATTTATGCATTTCAAAGCCCTGGATTAAATCCCTCTACCTAGAGCAGGATGGTACATGCTGGAGTAGAAGTATATTATGATATTATTTCTTTGTACTATTTTACTGGGCATGAATCAATCGGCTTAGTTTAATACTACAATTCCTCTCCGAATTTTTCCAAATGTTCCCACAAGGTCAAAACTGTTATTCGTTCTTATTACTTTAGTAACATTTGATCCTCACTAGGCATATAATTGAATATGAACACATTCTCAAAAAGCAGATAGGAATCGGAAAAGCAGTATTCCTTTTTTTTCTATTTTGTTGTGCAATTTACTAATTACAAAAGAAAAATAATTGTAGATGCCATTTTTCTCAAAGTCTTCTCTTGTAAGAGAGTGAGGGAGATATCTGTGGTTTCTTTTTTTCAGACAGTCTCAGAGGAGAGAGAGAGAGACACACTAGCTTGTGTGTGTGTGTGTGTGTGAGAGAGAGAGAATGAGAGCAAGAGAGAGACTCTCTAAGAAAAAGTGTCTCCAAGAGTGAGTGAGGGACTGAGAATAAGAGAGGTATGTCTGTGTTTAATGAGGGGAATCATGTTTATTGGGATTTTACCCCCCTAGACTTTAGCACCCTTTACTCTGATTCCCCCTAAATAAAATCCAATTCAATCATTTGCCTTCAAAAGTCACCTAATTAGTAATGAGTGATACCTGTGTGTACTTTAAATCCCAGTATAATTACAGCTGTTCTGTGAAGGCCTCAGAGGTTTGTTAGAGAACAATTAGTGAGTGAGCAAACTGCATCATAAAGACCAAAGAACACACCAGACAGTTCAGGAATAAAGTGGAGAAGTTTAAAGCAGGGTTAGGTTATAAAAACACATCCCAAGCTTTCAACATCTCACAGAGCACTGTTGACAAAAAAGAATAATCCAATAATCCAAATGTCCACTGAAGTTTGCCAAAAGTCATGTAGGGGACACAGGGGAAGGAGGTGTTGTGGTCAGACCAAAACTTTACTTTTTAGTCTACATGCAAAACTGAGTGGCAGAAACCTAACATTGCACATCAAACTTAACACACCACCGTCCCCATCGTGAAACTTGGTGGTGGCAGAATCATACTGTGGGGTTCTTTAACAGGGACAGGGAAGCTGATAAGAGTTGATGGAAAGATGGATGGAGCTAAATATAGGGCAATCCTAGAGGAAAACCTATTAGAGTCTGCAAAGGACTTGAGACTGGGGAGGAGGTTCACCTTCCAGCAGAACATCGATCCTAAACCGATCCCAAATACTGTACTAAATTCAATCCTGAAATAACTACTAACACATTTATTTGATCATCTTGACTTTTAACATTTGATTTTTTTTAAAAATGTTCTGAAATCTCTCATCTCAAATAGCAAGTATCAAATACTGTCCAGTCGCAATGATGTCCAAGTGATTTACATTCAGTAGTAGAAATTGATACACCACCATTTCATCTGTACTGAAACAAATTCAGCAATAGATGTTTGTACAATGAAACTCTTAAGTGAGGCTCCAGGCAATGTCAAATATTAAGAAAAAGTCACAAAAAGCTGTAAAGTTTGCCTGTAGCTCTCACCAGAACTTAGATTGACTACATCTGTAGCTGCATCTCAAACTCTATGAATGATTGTGTTCTAACCATTATATAAGCACAGAAAACACAGATGCTTTTAGTGATCAGATTTACTGCACTCATTTGCTTTACTGCAAGTGCACTGTGAGGTATCGCTGGGGGGAAAAAAACTATATAGACACAGGAAGAAAAAGCCAAGCTCCATACAGACAGTAACTAGATCTCAGGATCAAATCAGGGACCCGTGAGAATTGATGTAGCAACTCTTCCCACTCTGAACAGGCACAGTTGTAACTTTTCTAGTTTTAAAGGCATAATCTACAGAAGGTATCTACGCAGGATCATATACAGTTTACTATGCGAATTAGTAATTGCATCTACTTGCCATGTGATATTTTGGAAGCCCATGAATTTATGTGTGTGTGTGTGTGTGTGTGTGTGTGTGTGTGTGTGTGTGTGTGTGTGTGTGTGTGTGTGTGTGGGAAATGCTGCTTTACCGTAAAGAGGGATTTACTGGCACAAGCTGGCAAAGCTCCAACCTGAGCTAAAGTTTTCTCTAAAGCCACAGTACACATTGTTTTCACAGTGCAGCTTAATGAGAATATAAAACATTCTTATTTAAATTATTGCCACAATCTTGTTACAGCTAAAGCTCTTTTCACACCGATTCACATTTGGCTCACATTTGACAAAAAATAGAATACTTTATAAGACCAATAAAAGTAACATTTTGTGAATTGGCCATCTGGAAAGTATGTAAATTTACTTTATATGTACTCAATACTTGGTAAGGCTCCTTTAGCTTTAACTACTAAAGGGAGGGGGTAGCTCAGTGGTCTAAGGCGCTGGGCTGCTGATCAGAAGATCCTGGTTTGAGCCCTGGCATGGCCAAGCTGTTGCCATTGGGTCCTTAAGCAAGACGCTTAACCCTCTGTGCTCCAGGGGCGCTGTTTTCAAGAGGGACTTTGGCTTTCAAAAAACACAGTGGACCAACACCAACAGCTGACATTTCACCCCAAATCATCACACACTGTGGAAACTTAACACTGGACTTCAAGCAACTTGGACTATGAGCTTCTCCACCCTTCCTCCAGACGCTAGGACCTTGCTTTCCAAATGAAATAGAAAACTTGCTCTCCTCTGAAAAGAGGACATTGGACCACTGGGAAACAGTCCAGTTCTTCTCCTTAGCTCAGGTAATACACTTCTGACGTTGTCTGTGGTTCAGGAGCGACTTAACAAGAAGACTATGACAACTATAGATAAACATTCTTTGACACGTCTGTGTGCAATGGCTCTTGATGCCTTGACGCCAACATCAAGTCCATTCCATATGAAGTTCACCCAAACTCTTGAATCAATTTTGCTTGACGAGCCTCTCAAGGCTGCGGTTCAGTCGGTTGGTTGTGCATCTTTTTCTTCCACACTTACTTTCCGCTCAACTTTGTTAACTTGCTTGGATAAAGCACTCTGTGAATAAACAGCTTCGTTTAGCAATGTTTCTAGGTTTTACCTTCAATGTGAAGGATGTTAATGATTGTCTTCTGGATAACTGTCAGACCAGCTGTCTTATCCATGATTGTGTAGATTAGTGAACCAAACTGAGAGACCATTTTGAAAGCCCAGGAAACCGTTTTTAGTGAATTGGTGGGTTTTTGTTAAATGTGAGCCAAAATCATCACAATTAAAAGAACCAAAGACAAACTACTTCAGTTTGTGTACAGTGAATTTTTGATGCTTCATTTATTTGAAGTTTCACAATTTGAGTTGAGTGACGGAAATAAATGAACTTTTCTATGATATTCTAATTTATTGAGATGCACCTGTACATTTAGTATTTGAACCCTATACATGACAATCTTTGGTTTGCTTAAAGTAAACTCTGGTGTGACAGAGGAACTTGTGACAACATGTGAAAATGCAATATGATCTTGGGGCCAGGCAGTGAATAATTAGTTAAGGCAATCATGTGACTTCTTGGTTCATGTTTCACAAAGATGGGAAAATGCCTGTAAGCACATGGGAAACAATATATATACACAAAACTGACCAAGGGATTTGCACCAAAAGATAGTGTTCCAGTCAAGCACAATCACTAGTAGAAGATTTGCATGAGTGGTTGTCAGCTACATCTTATTTATCAGTTTCTTTTATAGTTTCTAGTAAAACATTTTTCTACATCTATTATATACTTTTAGACATATTAAACAAGAAAAAAGGTAGAGCCAAGTTGCTAAGCTACTAAGTGTGTGTGTGTGTGTGTGTGTGTGTGTATATATATATATATATATATATATATATATATATATATATATATATATATATATATATATATATATATATATATAGGAGAGATATCGAGGGAGAGAGGAGAGAGATGAGAGAGAGAGAGAGAGAGAGAGAGAGAGAGAGAGATGGAGAAGAGAGAGAGAGAGAGAGAGAGAGAGAGAGAGAGAGAGAGAGAGAGACACACACACACACACAAAAAAAATGGGACACTTGAAACTTGCTTCATTTACTATTTGAATGGCTAAAAACATCTATAACTATTTTGTTCGCCAGGAAATGAAGGAATTGGAAAAGTTAGAAAGAGTGCAAAAAAAATCGCAAACACGAAGGAGAACCTTGTTCTGTATTGTCAGAACACATTCCTTCTTTTGAGCTACATATGTAAACTCGTACTGTAGGGCACACGTGTAAAAACATGAAGGGAAATGTCTTTTACCCACCTGAATACATTTAAACTCAGGCAGTGGGGAGCACATGTCCTCTCCATTCTGTAGCAGCTCTCCAGTACTGTGCAGAAGATGTCCAATTCGATCCTTCACAGTTTTTCTGGCAGTTTCATACTCGCCCTCCAATTCCTCACCCAGATCCTCTACCTCTTGTTTAATAAGGCACTCTAACATTTCCAGACACTTGCTCAATGCTGAGTGGGCGTGGCCCACGCTCTGTGTAGAGCTTGGTGTGTCTGAGCAGAGATCAAACACCAACAAACGGTCACCATCAGGAACGTGGTGGGTGAGAAAGCTCTCTCGCTCTTTCTGAATGAATGGAAAGATAAGCAGACAATATATGAGCAAGAAGGCACCCTCGTGATGGCAAACAAACACACTGTGCAAATATTAACATAATTTTAAATATTACAATATTATAGAGAAGTAAGTATTTAGACATTTCTGCTCATATATAGGTGAAAGAAATGCTGACCAACTTTAGTACTATTTTGGGGTTTACCATTTATAGCTTTGAGATGACTACAAAACAGGTTTTGTCTTACTCTTCTTGCAATTAGAGTTACACAAGGTTATGAGGGTGGACTCAGTCAAAATTCACCATCAAATTTACATCAAATATAATGACACAAAGACCATGCACCATTCTATCCATCATCACTCCACAACATGTTTAATTGGATGATGATAACAGTTCATTGGGTGAGCACTTGAAGAGTAGCAGCCCCATACCATGATGCTCCCACCACAGTGTTTCACTGCCGTCGGGTGTTCTTGTATTCATACATGTAACCATTCTCCAAATATCACCAGTTAAATTATTACCAAAAGACTTGTTCCAAATGACTTATTTTAAAATGCCATATGCATTTTAAAAGTATCACCTGTCTGTGCTTTAAATTATTATTTTTGTTTTACATGGAAGAAGTTACACTGAAAAGAATGCTCAATGCTCCACATTGATCAAACCATACTAACATTCATTCATTCATTTTCTACCGCTATATCCGATCTTCTCGGGTCACGGGGAGCCTGTGCCTATCTCAGGCGTCTATGGGCATTAAGGCATTCTGTCCAACACCCTGGACGGAATGCCAACCCATCGCAGGGCACACACACTCACATTCACACACACATTCATACACTAGGGACAATTTTCCAAGGTGCCAATCAACCTACCGTGCATGTTTTTGGACCGGGGGGAAACCGGAGAACCCGGAGAAAAACCCCCTGAGGCACGGGGAGAACATGCAAACTCCACACACACATGGCCGAGACGGGAATCGAACCCGGATCCTGGCGGTGTGAGGCGAACGTGCTAACCACTAAGCCACCGTGCCCCCCCACCATACTAACAGTGATGTTGAATTTTAGAAACTGCCTTTAGCTTCAAAACCATCAATATGTATTAAATAAAATCTTCTTTAATAATGGCAATGACACCAGATATTCCCTCGAGCATTTATATCTAGAGCTTATATGTTTGTTAATGTAACATTTTATTAGATTTACTGTGTGAATTTGAAATGGAAGGGTCAACAAAACTCAACAAATCAACAAAACTAAAACACACAACCACACGCAATAGCCCCTATATCACTATGTTCTGTTTTTGGGCTATACCCTGAAAAGGTTACTCCTCGGATACTTGGTGATAGTGGTGCAGTGGGATTTCTCTATATAAAATTGTTTAAAAAAAAAACAATAATAAAACAAACAAATATTTGAATTAAAAATATTTAATGCGTATTTCCCCTTAAAGCTTCAATTTTCTGCATCAGCCTTCTGACCTCAAATCCACTTAATCTGCCAGATGGTTAATTGCTAATGCAATTTATAGTGAATGCAGAAGGAGGGCGAGTAGTGGTAGGAATACAAACCGTTATCGTGGTCCATGCATACTGTACAATTATTACTTAATGAATTTATTTGTTTGGCACAGTGCACGATATTAACAGGTGCAAAAACACGTTATTTATAGAACTGAACCTGTGCATAACGCAATAGTACACTGGCACGTGGATTCACTGCATGAATTATCATGTTTAATAAATCAATCCCATACTTACATATAATTCTAAGAGGGTTGTACAATCCTGGTGCAATAACTGAGCCAGAGCAACAACTCGCGCGGTGGCCACCCGACCCGACTCTGAGTCTTGCTGGTCCTCCATGAAACGCGTAAAAACGGCCCGTATTGTAGCCGGAGGAATAGCGTTGTTTTACGTCGGAATCGGTGCAGGAATAATGCTGGGGCTAAAGTCGTGTCGTCATACAACGACAACAACGAGAGTGACACTGTATGCTATGCTCTTATTACCAATACTTCTACTGCGCAGCCGAAACCGCCGACTCGGGGGTGGGGGCGGGGGCGTGGCCTCTGGAATGGTTTCCCTATTACGTCACCATGGGGGAGAAAAAATTACAAGCCCTACCATTTTGTTTATATATGTGTATACAGGTGCATCTCTATGAATTAAAATGCCATCGAAAAGTTATTTATGCAATTCGATTAAAAAAAGATATTTTTCTCCCTCCCTCCCCCCTCTATCTATCTATCTATCTATCTATCTATCTATCTATCTATCTATCTATCTATCTATCTATCTATCTATCTATCTATCTATCTATCTATCTATCTATCTATCTATCTATCTATGTCTGTCTGTCTGTTTTTTTCTGTCTATCTATCTATCTATCTATCTATCTATCTATCTATCGGTTTATTTTTTTCCTCTTCCCTATTGACTTGCAATCATGCAATCAACAGTCAAGAGGTTTTATTCTGAACACTTTCTTGGACAGTTGCTGACATGACCTGATTTACTCCTACCCTCATTCCTTGACTTTAGGATCTTTAGATGCTGCTCTTTTGGCTAGCAAAATGGTCTGCATCGTAGAAATCGCAACATGGGCTTGTTTTATTGTTGCTGAGTGTTGTGGTTGGTGTTAATGAAATAATGGTATTAATTAAATAATGATTTTATTTCTATTGTTGGAGTTGGTAAATAAGCACAGTTTCACAGATAACACAAGCCTAGCTTGCAATGTACAAGTAGTACCACAGATTTGCATGGAGAAGGGAGTGATATGTGTACGTATACTAGAGGAACAACAGGATGAAGAATAAGAATGTTATGTTATTGATTATTTTCTATTATCTAATATTCTAATGATTATTCCATCATTAATTGGTTCAAAAGGACGACTTCTTTAATACAGATAAATAATAATTAAGAGATGGGAAATAAGACCTGTCTCTTAAAATAAAGTAATTTGTTTTTCTTCTTGGAAAATGTTTTTTTTTTATTGCTTATTGTAAGAGATCTGTTCATTTATGCAATCTTCATTCATGATTTTGAGTTCATTTATGCTTGCATTTTTGTATACTTGTTTTTTATGCACTTCACAACATAATGCCTATTTGTCTCTTTGCACGTCGTTAAAAACATGTACATTCTGTCCTGTGCCAGCATGGTCTTAGATCCAAGTCAAAATGTTTGTAGAATCTGGACAATGTGAAAACATGAAAACATCTGAAGGTTGACTCCTAGATTTTTAGGCACTGTTTCGGTTACACACACACACTATCTTTTAAAACACTTAGATTCTGAGACGCTGTTTCAGTTCAGTTATACACACACACATCCACACACACACACACACACACACACACACACACACACACACACACACACACACACACGCACTATCCCTCATAATCCAGTTGAAACCAGTCTTTTGGACAATCCTATTCTTTGTCTGTTCAGCCCATTTAGTGGGGACTGAAATCACCAGGGATTCCTCGGTCGGACCTAAAGTTCTTACACTTACAACAAAAAAGTACACACAAAAAAAACTTGCACAAAAAAAGTAAACTCACTGTACAGTGTTTTTTCTTTATATTTTAGTCTGAAGTGATCCCACACTTGTGGCATTTTCTTCATCTGGAATCTTCTCCTCATCCCTCACTTTTTTCTCCCCATTCCTCAATTTTCATTCTTCTGTGTTTACCTGTCCAGAGCGTCCCACAGTAGATCTTCACCAGACCCAAACAAGCAGAGCACAGGGCAAGATATGGTGAATGTGGTGCAGGCAGTATACTCAATGTGTGTGCAGGCTGTGGGAAATAATTCTTACTTCCAGAATTACTTGTGGGACTCCCTAAAAAGTGTGTGTGTGTGTGTGTGTGTGTGTGTGTGTGTGTGTGTGTGTGTGTGTGTGTGTGTGTGTGTGTGTGTGTGATATATATATATATATATATATATATATATATATATATATATATATATATATATATATATATATATATATATATATATATATGGTTCCTAAGGCGATATGTCAGATATTTATTATTTAAGAAAAGAAAATACAACAGATTTTTTTTATATCGGTTTGGTTGATGTTCTATGTTCTGAAAAGATCATGTCCATCTTCATCATTTACATAAAGTCAAAATCAAATATACTGAAACATTTCTGTGTCTTTTTTATTTACTTTCAACAGCGATGTCAATGAAAATAAAAAAGCAGAATAGTGGGAAGAAGTCAGAGAATTGGAAATGAAACTACTTTATACACTTAACATAAAGGCAATAGCAGGACAAAATTGTAATATTAAGATTTAAATATTAAGCGTATTAAGCTTATTTATGTTAACATAACCATGGGTAAAACAATCAAAGATAAAAAAATATATAATTTTACATGTATTGTAATTATTACTGTAAAGATCTATTAAATCTAAAGCTGATGTGAATGTCATTGTGAAAATATGAATATGAAGGAAAATTAGAAATCTAGTTTTTCATACAAATCTAGTACAATAACATGAACAACTTAATAAATTGTGGTTTGATTTAATATGATACATTGTATGATGCATCTTTTTGAAAGCTTCAAAAATATATGAAAATATACAGTACAATGATTCATGGACAACATATTTCTAATTGTCTTAACATACTAGTGTAATATGATTGGTTTCTATTAATATACGTGTCTGTGTGGCACATTTTGTACTAGGGGCCACTGCCTAAATTTATTAGCTAAGCTAATATTAGTTACTAGCACATATTACTTACTAGCTATGACTAAAGGCAGGGTTCCCTTAAAAATACAGGCACATTATATATCCACCAGAGGGCAATATCATGCTAAATTCAACCCAAAACTGTTGACACTTTATGGATTTGTACATACAATCCCACTTTTCTCCACTGAAGGGCAACATTGGGTTATATTGAACCTAGAGAAGGCCATTGGTTTTCAGTGTTTGGTTAGGGCTGTGATATGGAAAATGTAGTGTACACGTACTATAAGAATTTACACTGAAACCTTTAAATAAAGATTTATGTCTGATTTCAAATCTCCATATTGATCTATCATTTTTTTTCTATTGTTCATTACGTTACAAAAACAATTTACAAAACAATTTATTTGGCACATATGCTGTTATCAACTGTCCTTGGTTAAAAAAAAAAAAAAAAAAAAAATCATTTACATGATAAAAGTATAACTTGCGTACAGGAATTCTAGAAAGAATAGGATAACAAGGATAACAGAAGACAGACAAGAAATAGGATATATATATATATATATATATCTATATATATATATATATATATATATACACATACATACACACACACACACCACACACACACACACACACACACACACACATATATATATGTGTGTGTATGTGTGGTGTGTGTGTGTGTATATGCTATATATATATATATATATATATATATATATATATATATATATATATATATATATATATATATATATATATATATATATATATATATATATATATATATATATATATATATATATATAAACAAATATATAATATTTGGAATTAATAAATAAGTGGCATAGCTTTTCATTAATTACTCGGTGTTGGCTTTTAGGGAGTGGAAGAACTTCCTGCCTGCAATAAAAAAGACAAAGCCATTATTTGGATGACTGAGGTTTCTCCACAATCTTCCTGGATTAAGATGGTAAAGTTGTGGGCTGACCTTAACTAGGGTGTAAATGTGACCCCGTAAGTGAAGCATGACAGGTTTTGAACAATGTAAACACCAAGAGATCAGTAACTGATCTACTTTCACCACTTGGGCCCATTTTTCGTGAGGGGTGTTTCTCATGTTTCGTGGAATTTCTTTGTTTTGCTGACATTCACAAAAGCATTCGTCTCCTTACACCTTTACACTCTTCTCCGTACACAGGCTTTTAATCTCCTCCATTTAAGACTCCTCTTTGAAACCTGACATCAAACTCACAACAGACCCATTGTAGAGTAAATTTACAATGGTGTTAGGATTTAAAGTGGCTATACTGTCATCAATGTACAGTGAGTTCAGGAGGTGTTAAGGCAGCATAAGACAGATCTGCCTGTCAGAACACTGGAGACACACTGACAGAAGCACAGGATTAAGTCCCAGATCCGCAAACTTAGTGGAGAGTTAGAAATAATTACACTTTCATATGATGATCTGTAAGTCTGTAAACAGCATTTGCACCTATTTTCACTTCCTGCTGTCCAAGATGTCACAGTGTCCATGTGTAGGAGGTGTGTGTGCACATGTGTATGTGAGTCATTGGTGAGTGACTTGGATGGATTGTAGATTGTAATGGGTTTACTATCGGGCGATATTCAGTGAGGTATAAAAGAAGAGGTTTCTCTGAGATGAATGATGATCTACTGTATGAAGCATGAGGGCATTATTTGTTGTTTCAAAGATAGTTTAAATCCCGGCTGTAAGGATCCAAGCTGTGATGTCATCCTACTCATGTAATAAAATTATTTTGTTCTGGCTCAAAAAGGCCAGTGTTTATGCTGCTACTGTTCATGGAGAAGTCACTAAATGAGACCCGGAGACACGAGCTTCAGATAGCAAAGGCTTCCATGTAATGCGGGAGGTTTAAGTGTATTTTAACATAGCAGGGTGTGTCCTTGTCACTCTTAAGTCCTTGGAAGTGTGTAGGAGCAAGTATAGACACAGGATCAGTGCACACACACACACACACATACACACACACAAAGATCAAAATCACATGGAAAATCACATGTAGAAAATCACGACGTCAAGCTGAGGAGCAAAATCTACTAAGAACTAAGACAGGCTGATAATAATAAGGGTTGCTTCGTGTCATTGTGTTACTAAAATAATGCGCATGAATATCATGAACTCTGTAGAATGCAGGAACAGTTTTTATTCACCAAAAACTGAACTCTATTTGTACTTTTCATGGGCAATTTATTCTCCCATAAAGAATGAACATGACTTCATCTTTGGTATCCCCTTTTCCCCTTTCTAGAATCAATCCACAGAGTACTATTTTGCGTCATTCGATCTACTGCTCTATTTGAACTTGTATATATTACTAACTTTAATTCCTTAACAAGCACCCTATTGCAATTAGTTAAAATGGTTTAAATATACATGATCTTATATTGTCCATCCATCCATCCATCTTCTTCCGCTTATCCGGAACCGGGTCGCGGGGGCAGCAATCTGAGCAGAGATGCCCAGACTTCCCTCACTCCAGCCACTTCCTCTAGCTCCTCCGGGGGGACACCGAGGCGTTCCCAGGACAGTCGAGAGACATAGTCCCTCCAACGTGTTCTGGGTCTTCCTTGAGGCCTTTTCCCGGTGGGACATGCCCGAAACACCTCCCCTGGGAGGCGCCCAGGAGGCATCCGAAAAAGATTCCCAAGCCACGCCAGCTGGCCCCTCTCGATGTGGAGGATCAGCGGATCTACTCCGAGCTCCTCCCGAGTGACTGAACTTCTCACCCTATCTCTAAGGGAGCGCCCAGCCACCTTGCGAAGGAAGCTCATTTCGGCTGCCTGTATCCGGGATCTTGCCCTTTCGGTCATGACCCAAAGCTCATGGCTATAGGTGAGAGTAGGAACGTAGATCGACCAGTAAATTGAGAGCTTTGCCTTTTGGCTCAGCTCCCTCTTCACTACGACGGACCGGTACATCGACCGCATTACTGCAGAGGCTGCACCGATCCGCCTGTCGATCTCCCGTTCCATCCTCCCCTCACTCGTGAACAAGACCCCAAGATACTTGAACTCCTCCACCTGGGGAAGGAGCTCTCCACCAACCTGAAGTGGGCTAACCACCTTTTTGCGGCTAAGGACCATGGCCTCGGACTTGGAGGTGCTGATCTTCATTCCAGCTGCTTCACACTCGGCTGCAAACCTTCCCTGTGCATGCTGTAGGTCTTGGCCTGATGGAGCCAACAGGACAACATAATCGGCAAAAAGCAGAGACGTGATCCTGTGGTCCCCAAACCAGACTCCCTCCAGCCCCTGGCTGCTCCTAGA
>JACRUU010000028.1:9068328-9138328 GCA_030449085.1 Kryptopterus vitreolus | reverse complement strand
AGAATCTCTTTGGGTAATTAACACACACACACACACACACACACACACACACACACACACACACACTAACACACCCACAACACACACACACACTCACCTAACACACAACACACACACCCCACACACACCACACACACACACACACACACACACACCCCCACACACTACACACACACCCCACACACACACACACACACACACACCTAACACCCCCACAATGGGACAATAGTCTGTTTTCCACTACGAGAAACATTATCAACTTGGTTCTCGTGATGTAGAGGATGTTTTTGACAGTCTTATCTTTAAAACTTATTTGAACAACTTGATATCTCACACTTCAAACAGATACACACACTTACCATTCACACACCTCAAACACAGAGACCCCCCACACAAGGACTTAGTCTGTCTTCCAATACGAGAAACATTAACGACATGGCTCTTGTGACAGATTCTGATGGCACTCAACAGAATCTCTTTGGGTAATTAACACACACACACACACACACACACACACACACACACACACACACACCACACACACACACACACACACACACACACAAACAGAAAAGGTTTTAACACCCCCACCACCCTTTTGAACAATACCAATGCTTCACTACCATTACATTTTGCTAGTGCCTGAGAGAAAGTAGATGACTTTTCAGAAGGTCAGTAAACACCATAAACACAGTCCACATGGTCAGGGACGGGGTCATAATTCTTGACCTATGACCTACACGGCCATAAATTATGTTTTGGTGTTTCGTTTCCGATATATACTACTGGCGTGTCAGCCAAGACAACCCCACAACATCCAGAGACTTCAGGTACTCAAGGCGGATCTCATCCACCCCCGCTGCTCTGCCACCGAGAAGCTTCTCAACTACCTCGGTGACCTCAGCTTGGGTGATAGATGACGCCACCTCTGAGCCCATGGCCTCTGCTTCCTCATCGGAAGGCATGACTCCGGGGTTGAGGAGATCCTCAAAGTATTCCTTCCACCGTCCGATGATGTCCCCAGTTGAAGTCAACAGCTCCCCACCTCCACTGTAGACAGTTTTGGCAGGGCACTGCTTCCCCCTTCTGATATGCCGGACGGTTTGCCAGAACTTCTTTGAGGCCGACCGATAGCCCTCTCCATGGCCTCTCCGAACTCCTCCCATACCCGAGATTTTGCCTCAACAACCACCCGGGCCGGCAGCCCGCTTGGCCTGACGGTACCCATCAACTGCTGCCTCAGGGGTCCCAAGAGCCAACCAGGCTCGGAAGGACTCCACCACCGGGTTCGGGGATCACCGCCACGACAGGCACCTGACGAGACCTTTACGGCCTCAGCTCAGAATGGCTGCATCGACAATGGAGGTGGAGAACATGGTCCACTCAGACTCAATGTCTCCAACCTCCCTCGGGATCTGGTTGAAGTTCGAAAGCTCTGCCGGAGGTGGGAGTTAAAGATATCTCTGACAGGGGGTTCTGCTAGGCGTTCCCAGCACACCCTCACAATACGTTTGGGACAGCCGAGTCTGTCCAGCTTCCTTCCCCGCCATCAAGATCCAACTCACCACCAGGTGGTGATCAGTTGACAGCTCCGCCCCTCTCTTCCCTCTCTTCACCCGAGTGTCCAAAACACACGGACGGAGGTCAGATGAAGACAACCACAAGGTCTATCATCGATCTCCGCTCCTAGGGTGTCCTGGTACCATGTGTACTGATGGACACCCTTGTGATTTGAACATAATGTTCGTTATGGACAAACTATGACTAGCACAGAAGTCCAATAACAGAGCACCACTCGGGTTCAGATCAGGGGGGCCGTTCCTCCCAATCACGCCCCTCCAGGTATCACTGTCATTGCCCACGTGGGCATTGAAGTCCCCCAGTAGAACAACGGAGTCTCCAGTCGGGGCGTTTATCAGCGCCCCTCCCAGAGACGCCAAGAAGGCCGGGTACTCTACACTGCCATTCGGCCCATAGGCACAAACAACAGTGAGAGACTTTTCCCCAACCCGAAGGCGGAGGGAAACGACCCTCTCGTTCACCGGGGTAAACTCCAACACATGACGGCTAAGATGGGGGGCTATGAGCAGGCCCACACCAGCCCGTCGTCTCTCACCACAGGCAGCTCCAGAATAATGGAGAGTCCAGCCTCTCTCGAGGAGTATGGTTCCAGAGCCCAGCCTGTGAGTGGAGGTGAGCCCGACTATCTCTAGCCGGTATCTCTCAACCTCCCGCACAAGCTCGGGCTCCTTCCCCACCAGCGAGGTGACATTCCATGTCTCTAGAGCTAGTCTTTGTGTCCAGAGGTCGGGTCGTCGGGGCCTCTGCCTTCGACCACTGCCCGAACCACATTGCACCGGTCCCTTATGAGCCTTCCTACAGTTGGGGGGACACGGGAAGGTGTTCCCACGTCGCTCATTCGGGCTGAGCCCGGACGGGCCCCATGGGTGGAGGCCCGACCACCAGGCGCTCGCTTTCGAGCCCCAGCCCCGGGCCTGGCTCCAGGGAGGGGCCCCGGCTGAGCCATACCGGGCGACGTTACGGTCCTTGATTTCGTTTTCTACATAAGGGAGCTGGAACCGCTCTTCGTCTGAGCCATCCCCTAGGACCTGTTTGCCTTGGGAGATCCTACCAGGGGCATCTTGCCCCCGACAACATAGCTCCTAGGATCATCTGGTTACTCAAACCCCTCCACCATGATAAGGTGGCGGTTCAAGGAGGGGTCTTGTATTGTTATATTGTAATTTCCTTTTTTTTTTTTTAAAGCGTTCTCTTTCATGATTAGAATTTTTTTTTTGCATCATAAGTACAAATCTGTGATTAAATATAGCCTGCGGAGTGGAATGGGCACACCACGGGTGACACCCGTCTGTCTCTCTATTGTTTTCAAGGAATCAATATTATTTAGGTTGTATCTGTGACAGTGAATATATATTCGGCACCATCTGCATTTGATGTGACTGTTTATTCTTCCCCCTTCTTTCAGGTACCCATCTTAGTTATCTCTTAACGTAGTATACGTTTAAAAGAATGTTGCAAAACTTTGCCGATGCTGTTTATCATCAATTGCGTTCAGATGAACATGTTTAAAGCCCGATCGGCTCAGAAATGTGTTTAGCGATGTGCTTTATTTCGAGTATCATTTGCATGTTTGCACGAGGTACACAGAATGGCAGAAGGTCAAACGCTCATTAATTAGCACGACGTATTTGATGTAGCTGCTTATAATTAATGTGTTGATTTTGTATATTTGGTTCTATTCATTTGATTTGATTATTATATTATATGAATATATTATCCAATAGAGCATTTAAATATTCAGAATTGTTTGTGTGTGTCTGGATCAATGTATCTGGTTAAAAGAAAAGAATACTTGTTTTCATATCTATATACTGTATAAAATGCCTACATCTTTAACTATTTTATAATGTGATTTGTTATCAGAAGATTGAGAAAAAGGGTCTCTAATAGTTTGTTACCATTATTGAATGTTTGTTTAATGAAGAAAATGCCAGTGTTGCTGTTTTTGAAGTTTATTGTAATATAAAAACATTATACATAAAAGTTATCAGTGGAGAAACACCATCCGCATCTGATGTGACTGTTTATTCTTCCCCCTTCTTTCACGGGTACAACATATCTTCCTTGTCAGATGTCTAGAAACCTTGACACACAAACCATGTAGTTCAATAAGGGCTTTCCATATATTTCCAACTGGAAATATGTGACAATGAGTAAGGTCTGGTAATTCTCACAGGCCTTGTCAGGCTTTTTCCTTTTTTCATTTGTTCTCATCTCTATCACACCTGTTTTCAAGATCTAGACAGAAAGGCTTTCTGCCTGTCTGCCTCTCTGCCTGCCCATTTGAGGTAGCACATCTGTTAGGCCATATTCAGACACAACCGTCATAATGAGGGGAAACCTGCTCTTCTTTCAATACATCAAAGCTTTGACCTCTCAGCCCTCAGCCTGACACCCAGCAGTTTGTCTCTCAGTGTAGTTCACAAGCTCTTTCATTTCCTCATAGCGTCTATTGTGTCTTTAAGAAGAACCAATTATCCCCCTTTTCAATTAAGTAATATTTTATTTAATGCTACTGTAATGACCCCTGGTAGCCTTTTTAATTGTAAGGTTTAATTTAACCTTTCTTGGCTGCTACTATTTAAGCAGGTCTAGATTTAGCTTTACTTGGATGTTGAGGATTAAGTCTCTATCCATCTGTACAGCCTAATTTCCATAATCCTCATACGAGCGCTTCGTTAATAAGCACTTCCAGAACCCCCAGCAAATTAGACCTGCAATCAGTGTCTACTTTTTTATTGACCGTTTTTATCCCGCATACTTGATTTCTGTCTTGCTGTTTGCTTCTTGCCTCACCTATTGCTGTCTTTGCCAATGATATTACGTTAAGATTTTTCATGATTCTTTCTTGAATTTTTCATGATTTTCATTTACGTCATTATAATGTAGGGCTGCCAATAGATTAAAATATATATTCTGTTTTCAGTGCCATAATTAAATACTTTTTAATGTTTTTAATACCCTAATTGTGACAGATGTTATAATAATTATATAAATTTCATTCAAAGTTCTCCCTTTAATAAAGAACTAATTACTTTATATTTATTAATAATTTGATTAATATTTATTATATAATTTTAAAGGGATTCTTTAAATATAAATTTCTTGTTAATTAAATAATTTCTTTTTAATTTCTATGTTAAATCTTTAGTGGTTGTTTTAATTGTTAAATTTGGTATGTGGCTCCTAAGATTGAAAATTGTGCCAACAAGCGCAGAGTGATGCCGCTAAAGTGAATTTTACGTTAACGTGTAATTAACATGTTAACTTTGACAGCCCTATTATGATGTCTATCCTGCAATTACACCTGTGCATATTTACATGTCATGCTTAAATCTTTTTTGTAAGCTGTTTGGTAATTGCTATCATTGTATATAATAATCAATTCAGCAGATACATCCAAGTTTTGTATATGATTGTATGTATGATTTATTTGTTTCCTAAGATGTTTATATGTAACAATTGTTTTGGTTGTGCGTTTGGTTTATTGTTTTTTGTTTCCTAATGCATTGTGTGTGCTGTGTGTCCGTTTCCTTTAGGGATGTCAGTTGTGTGCATTCTATGTATGTGCGTGTATACATGTGCGTGTATATATATATATATATATATATATATATATATATATATATATATATATATATATATATATATATATGTATATATGTGTGTGTGTGTGTGTGTGTGTGTGTATGTATATGTGTGTGTGTGTGTGTGTGTGTGTGTGTGGAAAGAAACCACTGGTAGTGTGGCTCTGGTTAAGCTTTGTTTACGCTCTGATTTAAGTTGTTTTCATTAAATCATTGAAACCAACTGAATGACGCAGTCATTCTGACGTACTGTGCATGTAATATGGAATTCCATTCACACACTTAAAAGAAACTGCAGTATGTATGTCACAAGACCCAGGTTTCAACATTTTAAATAAATATTGCACAAATTTTCTGCCGTTTAGAACCGTGACAGAAGTCTAGAAGTTCAAAAAGCTAAGAGCGCCTATTGGCATTTTCCAATTGAACCGGTTCAGAGGTGTTGTGCAATCACTGTAAATAAACTCTAAAGGGGTCATGTCTATAATTTGTATGCTTGCTTGTTTATCTTGTAATAGTACATTCATTTTAAGTAGTATAATTTGCTATAGTTTATACTGTAGTATAATTTTCAACAATGTTTCAAGGTTTACATGTTAAGTGTCATTAACGGTAATTTCTGAATTCACTATTCACTGTAACTGTGCAAATGAGGTACTGATATTACCATATCCAAGGATGGATTAGCAAAATTAACTGCTGTATACTTGGTATACACTTTACACTTTTGTGTCTTTTAATTTTCATGATATAACTGATTCAATACTGGAAAATAAATCTGTGAAAACATATATACATATAAAAATATATATTACGTGAAGGAAGTGTTTTGGTAGGCAGTAGTTTATTTAAAATATAAGACAGAAGCAGGATTATAGTATATATTTTGCAAGATGAAGTTGCCATTGAGAGTGAATGTATCCTTTGTAATTGAGCCCAAGTGATAACCATCAGTAAGCGGGAGACTGTAAACATTAGATTGCCTCAATGTCTGACTTGCAGTGCAGATGTTCTCTGCGAGTTGAAGTTTGATTTTTCTGATATTAAAATGACATTTTATTCTGATAAATTAATTATTTGCACAAGATACTTTTGTTGGCTATTTGAAAAAGTAGTTATTGTCTAGAGACAAACAAATACTACAAAAGTATACAATTACAAAGTGACAATTACAAAAATACATTTAAATGGGTAAGGTTTGAGATTATTTCAACCTACATCAAACATTTGACACAAAGGCAACTTGGAAATCCTTAATCTAATACATATTTATACCACAAGTACCAGATTTTATAACTGTAATGCCAAAGACTATTAATTAGCAGGCAATTAACAAACAAGACTAAAATAAAAACCTATAATTGTTTAAAGTTGTTGTTAAGGTGGTATTCAATACTTATCAAAGGAATCTCTTGTGACTTGTAATTGCACACTTTCCGTCACGAGGAGAGTCTTCAGGAATGTACATTTTCCAGTATCTTGGTAATATGCCAAAAAGTAGTTTTTTTTTTCATTTTAAAATAGAGAGAAAAAAAGAGACCACACAATGAATGATAACGGGAAGTTATCTTTGCAGTATTAAATGTAGCAATAAACTGTTATTTGGATAAGGATGTTATTTTTTAAATACTTATTTAATGGTATTTAATGTGATACCATTGATATTTTATTGTGTCTAATGTAATTTTATTACTGTATTTTTAGTGCATTATGTGTCATTTATATGCAGAGACTGTGTGAAATTTTAAGCCTGTGTTTATACAAAGTTCCAAAGTCGTTTAGTCTGCTAAGGGTCCTGAACATTCATTGCCCACACAGTGACTGGGAGGTTGCACAATTTAGTGCATTCTCAGCGCTGGCCTCCTACCCAGATAAAATGTTAGGGTTGTATCAGGAAGGCCAATGGAAGGTGTAAAATCTATCGATTCAAATATGCAGACCAATGATTTAGTGTCTCAACCCTGACAAGAGGAGCATTTTTCAGTAGTGTTTCTATAATTAGCATTCTAGTGCATATCGTTTTTCAATCCAAGCTTGTGATTCAGAGATAATGAATGCTTGTTAATAAAACATCTGACATTGGACGTGTCACTTGTTAACAAATCCCTGTCATGTTGCTTTAGTCTATTTGTAAATGGGACAAAGGAACGCCATAAAAGTATTCATCAAAACCAGTTTTGTAATAAATACTTTTCCATAAAATGTAGAATGACATTCAAATACATACATTTATTTATATTATAAATGGTAAAATCAATAAAACTGAATGGTTTAGGTCCATCAACACAATGGAATTCTTACAGCAAAATAACACAGTTTTTAAAATTATTTATTTAATATCTTTGATATTTTGTATTAATTGGCATAGCATAAATAATGATTTTAAATGTGCAATGTAAAGTGCATTGCAAAAGTGTTTGTAACCCTTGAATATCTTCACATTTTGTCGCTGTTGGGACAATATTGGGATTTTATGTGCAATACACATAATTGTAGTTTTACTTGTAGGCCAAATAAAAAAATAAAAATACAAACAGAATAAAAAATTTTACAAATAAAAAATAAGAAAAGTGTGGCGTCCATATGTATTCAGCCCCCTTTACTCTGATACCCCTAAATAAAATCCAGTGGCATCAACTGCTTTCAGAAGTCACCTAATTAGTAATTAGAGTGAAGACAGTTCATCACAAACACTACGACATAACAGAGTCTCTGGTTCTTCGAAAGACTTCTGAAGATGAACAAGCACTGGGAGGAGAATCAGTCTCTGAAGATGGAGAGCACAGAGTTTCTGGTACAATGCTCGGGAGAGAGCCACATGGAATAACCATACAGATCATGGGGGCTGTAGAAAAAGCAAAGGAAATTAGTAGCATGCAAAAAAACAGATACACAGAGAACGGGAAAAATCCGCTACGCATGTACGAGACCAGAAAAGGACTTGCTGGTGATTGTGCTTGTTAATGAGGTGCAAGTGGTGCTGATTAGTATTCTGGTGAAAGTTATGGTGAAACATATTCCAAGCTTTGAAAATCTCAAAGAGCACTGTTCAATCCATCGTCTGAAAATGGAAAGAGTATGGTATTACTGCTAACCAACCAATACATGGACATCCACCTAAACTGACAAGCCAGATAAGGAATCCAAAAAGCCACCATTTATCCAAGAAGTCATCAGAAGGCCTATGGCAGGGGTCACCAACGTGGTGCCCGTGGGCACCAGGTAGCCCCCAAGGAGCACATGAGTAGCTCTCAGGCTTGCTATAAAAAGTGCACAACTCATCAGTGAGATGCGTCTATAATGTAAAATGTAGTTAATTCGTTGTTGATAGTCACTGTCAAAAATCACAAGTGTATTCACATAGATAAACGAGTATCATTAATAATAATAATAATAATAATAATAATATATAACTAAAGGTAAATTTGTTATTTCAGAGGAGTATTTCAAACTGGTAGCCCTTTATATGACTCGGTGTCCATGTAGTAGCTCTCAGTTACAAAAAGGTTGGTGATCCCTGGCCTATGGCAATGCGAGAGGAGATACAGCGATCCGCAGCTCTCCCACTCGAGAGTCTGTTCACAGAATAACTATTATGCACTCAACCAATCTGGCTATTACGGAAGTGTGACAAAAAAGAATAATAAGTCCCTTTTGCAATTTGCCACAACTCATGTAAGAAGCAAACATGTAGAAGAAGGTCCTGTTAAACTTTTTGGCCTAAACTTTTTATGTATGGGCAGAAACCCAACACTGTACAGCAGATCTCTAGACCCAGGGTGGCTGAATACATATGCACACCAATTCTTTAACATCATGTATCACCATTTATCATTTTATGTTACTTTATTAATACTTTTTGATGATCTATCAAATGCATTCTTTTGCATTGTACTTTATATAAACAGTTCACATTCCAAACAGTGAGAATTATTTGAGTATGCAGGATTAAGCTGTAAAGAATTAGTGTAATGTATTGTATTCTGGTGTGACATGCCTAAGGCAATCCCATGTCCTAACAAGATTGTTCAAGCACACTGTAACCTGTAATTGATATAAAGCACAAAACAATGTTATCAAAATACATATGAATAACAATATAAAAACTGGCACATATGCTCTAAAAAATGTGAAATACTGACATAAATATTAGATGTCTATTATTTAGATAGTAAACAAGGCTTTTGCTTTCATTTGATGAGTTACCAGAATAAATAGCAGTGTTTGTCAAGTAACATTGAAAAAGCCATCTGATGTAGTGAGGTTTGGTTGCAAATATGCTGCAGTCTAGAAAATCTAATTACTTATTTAGCTCTTGTAATGTTAGAAAATTGTCATGGGTATGTTAAGTGTACATTATTTGTTTTTTAATTGTCAAGTGAGTTTATTTTCTTGAGATCTATTTTATGGCTACAAAATGCTTGTACAAACTTAAACAAATCTTAAAACTGGAACATAAATAATTTTTTTTTTCTAGAGGAGAAAACATCCAAGGGCTAAACTAACCAAACAAACAGAAAACAGACCCTGTGAATCTAGCCACAGAAACCTTAAAAACCTGAATGACAAATACATACTGAAGTTTTTACCTTTTCAACGTTGAAACATTTGACAAATAATTGTAGTCTTTTTGCCTCAATGACATTTTTGTGCCTTTTTACACTTTATTTTTAAAGTAGGTACCAACTGAGTTAGAAATTTGACTTCTCTGCTTCTAAGAATTATGTGCCTAACCCCAAAAGATCCTAAAAAAAATTCAAAGCCTACACCAAAGAATGTCTTTCCAAAAAAAAAATTCAAAGCATACACCAAAGAATGTCTTTCCAAATGGTATGCCTGCTCGTTAAACCTGTTTGCTAGTTAGTTGGCATTTCAGTCAGTTTTTGAATGACAAGCACATTGTTAGAAAAATAAAGCTGACTTCCTACTGTATTTCTGATGGGTAGAATTAATGCAGGCTTTATTTTACCATGACCATCACTGATCTCACTAGAATGGGCAGTGGGAGTAAATGTTCAGGACCATTAGGAATCATATTAAACTTTTTTTTTTCTTTTGGTTTATAAAGTGACAGTCTCGATTAATTCACGAAAGTACCATAGGTGCAGTGATACAAAAATCTGTGAAATTTGGAAATTTTCAAAGGATCACATGCTATCTTAGTCAATGGGCTCTTGATTAGAACCTTTTAGTCAAAAGCAAATTGTGATTTACTGTATTTTTTATTTTTTTTTGTTAAGGTCAGGACAGGTTTTAATTTGACAAAATATATGTATTTCTTTAAATATAGTGAGAAACAGTGTTTTTCTGAAATTTATTAGAGTTAACATTGATTTTTAATTAAATTGTAGTCAAGTAAAATTCTGCTTAAAAAATGATATAATACAGATCCATACCTGAATGCGCTTCAAACAATTGACATGTCTCAGACACACCTTAAAGCTTGCAGCATGCATTGAAGAATTTTCTCCACATTTCTTTGAAATTGCCTTGTATGTCTAAAGTTTGAACCACTTAAACTGGTTCCAGAGAGCGATAACTGTGAACAAACAAGAAATTACAACAGTGTAATTGACATTCTTGGGACAGTGTCACTGCATCCTTTATTTTTCTATTATTCTTCAGATGTGTTTTGTATATGCAGTTTGATATAAATACAGTGAGACACAAATTGGCCAATTGCAGCATATTCAGCACAACAACAATTTAAAGTGCATACTTATTTGAATATACATTTCATTATTAATACAGTAGGAATGACACAATTAATAATAAAACAAATTTGTATTTTTAACCATTACACATTACAAGTTGTATTAAGAATGGGTTAAATACAATAGCTGAGAAGAATCCTAGAGCCCACTTTAAATGCATGAAGTTTATCCCTTCAAAATGTCAGATTTTTAAATAATTAAATTTTTTTTTAACATAATGCAGCTATGAACACTCTTGAAGCACTGACTTCATTACCTTGATGGAGATAATGAATCAACGTCAATCATCAAAATCAAAAGTAGTAAACACTTGAAATGTATGACTCTATGTATGACAGTGTGACTCTATAATATGAGTTTTACATTTTGAATTGACTTCTTGAAATAAACCAACTTTCATCTCTGGGGAAGAGCAAAGCGGTGTTAGCCAGGTTCGGGTCACGGAAGCTGTTGGAGAGAGCAAAGAACATTAGCAAGAGAGTGACAACCAAACTTCCAGCTGTACGCGTCACCAGAGAAATCTGCTCCTCTTATGTGAGTAGTGTGTTTGTCTTATGTTCCATTTTTACATTACCGGACAAGTGCTGAGGTTAGGGGAGTGCTTAAATAAGGGAGGTGATGAGCAGGTTGATGAGAAGCAGGTAGTGCAGATTAGTACTCCGGGAAAGTGATTGTCTAGGCCTGGCCTGGCCAACCCGTGGCTCCCGAGCCTCATGTGGCTCTTTAACTAGTTTCATGCGCCTCTTTAGGAGATTTCACATAACATGCTTCAATGGGAATGGGATGATGTTCATGTGTACCCATGTGTATGATGTGGCTCTTTGCAGTAACACAGAAAAGAAAATTGGCTCTTAGCCTCCTACTAGTTGGCCACCCCTGGTCTAGGCAGAGTGGCGAGAGAGCCTGACAGATCTGTGACGGTACCAGTCTACGAGATATTCAAGATGGCCGTTGCGACTTTGCGACTCCAGGAGCTCTTGTACCCTGTAGACTGGTCCATCCTCTGTGATCAGTGGAGGGGAGCTGGTTCCTCAGCAGTGCCAGACTCTGTGGGAAGAGAAACAGGTTCGTGAAAAGGTTTTAGAAGAGATACATGGATGGTGGGATGTATCCTGTACTGAGGAGGTAGCTGAAGTCGCTAGGTGACTTCGTTCCAAGATGGTGAAGCTGGTTGATAGTCTGGAGCGCCGGTCCTTCTTTGGTCTTCCTGCTTTTGTCTGTGTACCCCTGGAGTTACTGGTGGGCTTCACCCCAGACCCTCTCACTTTCCCGGAACAAGAAATCTACCTCTGTTCCCATGGTCTGGGGAACCATCAGACATCTCAGAGATGGTTGAAATCCCAGTACACACTGGAAGGGAGTGAGACCCGTGGTAGGTTGACGCAATGAATTCTGGGCGTGTTCTGGGCCCAACCCAGGAACTGGTTCCAAGTGTCCTGGTGGCCCTGACAGAAGGTACAGAGGAATCTCCCCACTTACTGGATATTTCTCTCCATCTGCCCATTGGATTTGGGGTGGTACCAGGACGAGATGCCGACCGCGACACAGGAGGGTAAATAAAGATTTCCAAAACGATCTGAAATGATATCCTCAGGTATCCCCTAACAGTAAAACACCTGGTTGTATAATAGTGTCAAGGCATCCATTGCCATGGGGTACCCTAAGGGGTATGAGGTGGAAAAGCTTAGAGCTGGCCTGGCCAACCCATGGCTCCTGAGCCTCATGCGGCTCTATAACTAGTTTCATGCAGATCTTTAGGAGCTTTCACATAACATGCGTCAATGGGAATGGGATGATGTTCATGTGTACCCATCTGTATGATGTGGCTCTTTGCAGTAACACAGAAACACAGAGGCTCTTAGCCTCCTACTAGTTGGCCACCCCTGATTTAGAGAAATGTTCAATAGTTACTAGTATGCAAGTAGTGTTCGGAAGGTGGGAGATTTGTGATGAAGTCAACTCCTAGGTGCGACCAAGGGTTATTTGGGATGGGGAGTGGCACCGGTTTGCCGGCTGGTAAATGGCCGGGGTTTTTGGACATGGCACACTCCCTGCTTTTGTACCTTCTAACATCCCTGGCCATAGCAGACCACCAGAAATGCTCCTGAAGAAGCAAGAAAAGTAAACACATTGTTGGAGCCAATCCATTCTCCCAAGCCACGGAGACAGCACCACTCCAACGCCGGTGGTAGAAGCATCCACCTCGATGATGAAGAGTATTTCAGGATTTGTGTGAACTAGGAGTGGTGCATTTGTGAATGCTTCTTCCAGGGTCATGAAGACTTCTGATGCTGCATGAATTCTCATGCATGAAATCTTGAAACACAGCAGTTTTCCATTCATCACCCTCTCAAATTCTGATTAGGTTGAAAGCGATGCTTAGGTCAAAGTTGGGAGGAAGTGGATAGTGGAATTTTATAGCTTATTTAATGCTCGACAGTCTATACAAGATCGTAATCCCCTATCCTTTTCAGCCACAAAGAAGAAGCTGGAAGTGGCAGAAGAGGTGGAAGGGCAGATGTAACCCTGTTCAAGGGCTCCATGGTCATACTCCTCGATGGCTTGACACTTGGGTAGCGATCTTCCCTCGGCTCATCCGGGATTGTGTCGCTCTCCTGGGACAGAACACATCATTAAAGCGGGCGTAACACTCTACAAAGAGTCATTTGACTTAAATTGGTTTCAATTACAGGAAATGTTGCAAAGTTTCCTAATCAGTTACAGTAACTGCCATGACTTCCAGTTCGTAGGGGACTTCTAGGCTTTTAATTTTTGCTCTGTGGGCCGTTGTTCCTCTGAACTGTTCTCCTGCCTTTAAATTCTCTTTTGTCAAGGGCTGTTTTTAAATTTACTATGGTATTCATATTCATCATTGATTATTAATCAAGCCAATCTTTGCCAAATCCCTTGTAGAAACATAAAAATGTAACATAATGTGTCTTCACAGCTAATATTTTTCATTGTTCACCACCCTTTGCAAATGTAATTACTTTTCAAAAAGCATTGCCACAATCAACAAACTGATTATAAAGTGTTAAACTTTATATATAAACTTTAAATAAAAAAGTATTGTGTGATTTATGTGAGCAATGTGAAAAAACAAAATGTGAACACATTTTGAAACAAATAAGTTTATATAAGAATGAGATTCACCATTAAATCCACCTGCCTAATATTTTGTTACAATGCCAATGTGATTTTTGTTGTGTTACAATGAATTTCTTATCTGTTGATACCTTGACTCCAAAAAGCCTCCGACTGTATGCCTTGGCATCACATTTTGAGAACCTGCTTTTTAACAATGTATTGAATTTGCCACTTAGTGATTTAATGGTAAGGTTAATTACTGTCATTATCATTGTTATTATGATAATAACATTATGATGATGTGTATTTTGTTTTTTTCTATGTTCACTAAGATGAGTAAGATGAATATCTTTGAAATGCAGACATCAATATATGAAAGAATGTAGAAGGAAACATCTTCAAGTTACAATATAACTCTGGTTCCCAGAAGGAACAAGATGCTGCATCTGTAAGACTTTTGGAACACTTCAGCCTGTCATGCTCTGAAAATGAGTGAAAGGGTTAGACAGGGCATGAGAGTGACAGAAGGCACCTTAGTAACGCATTCTGATCTGGGGTACAGAAAGCACTGGCAATAACCAGGGGTGAAATCCAGGCATAACAGGGCCACCGAGAGGACTTGAAGATCCCTGACTCTGGGTGGAGATGGCCAGAAGAAAGACAGTATATGAGTGAGGAAGTACCAGAGGGGACAGTACAAAATCTCCTGAGTCACACACAAATCAACATGGGCTCTGAAAAAAGCAGATGATTGATTTGAGACCACCAACCTGAATGTTGTGGCCTATTAGGTCTGGGAGCAAGTGCTTCAGAACACAATAAACAGACAACATCTCCAGGCAGTTTATAGACATTAAGCGGAACCACGACTAATGACCACTCCCTAGCCCATGAGGGAGTCACTGAACAGACCAGACATGATGACTGCATCTAAAAGAATGTCCCCGTCCTTGACCCCCGGATCGGAGGAGGTCAGGGACGGGTGTCTTTAAATTGACCAGGGATGCCATAGATCGGCCCAGAGCTCTAGCAGTCCCCTTATTGGCTCTGAGGGACAAATTACTGCCTTGTGGAATTCTAAAATTTCGTCATGCCTGATCTCTTTAAGATCTTTTAATGAATGCAATTTACCCACAAAAGCAGGGGTTTTACGGAGTTGCTTAGTGGGTAGAACTGGATCCTTAAGCACTTGGGGAGAGATAGTTATCTAGTGTCTCTTCAATCCAGGAAATCGTCCCATAACCACGCTCTTTAGTTACCCTAGATTAGCATAAAAGATTTTTTTTGGAGAGGAGGCGTGCCGCATATTTATGCTCCCAGGACATGGACACCTCATGTGTCAGGAGAGGAAGGAGAAAGGGGTGTGCCCATCTCCGTTCCCTCTACCAGATCCATATGTTAATTCCCATGACTTTAGCCACCGCTTTGCCTCAGCAGAAGCGGGGGTGGAGCCATGATTAATGCTAGTGACGGTGCTTTCCTCTAAAAGTGATCTGGAGAAGCAGAGAGAACACATGTAGATAAGTGCTCAATGCTTACAGCAGGCTCTCTCGCTCTCTCTCTCTCTCTCTCTCTCTCTCTCTCTCTCTCTCTGTCTCTCTCGATTCGCTACCAAGCAAATCACACTCCGCTTGTGTGCATCCTCACCTGTGATGGCAAGGAGGGTCATATGGCCTGAAGGCTTGCTTTTAGTAGCTCATTCTTTTATCTTAGACAGAATAAACAGACAATGTTGACACTCACTCACCCATAGAGCCCTCACTGAACACATAGAAGCTGGTCGCATCTGCGGACGACGACAACACTCCATAGGCTATACAAGACGGACAAGATTTCGCAAATATTCAAAAAATGTCATGCTGAAGTCTTCCCAAAGCATTACCGACCGAGCTCAAGTTCCTGCAAGGGGACAAATAATCAGAGATGACTTATCGCTAAGTTAAAAAGATGCAAGAAGAAATGTTTTTCTATTATATTGGGGAAAAAAACTAATTTTTTATGTATTTGAATTAGAAATAAAATGAAAATAAACTGTCCTTGTACACTTTTATACACTTATTTTTTATTATACTTATATGTTTTATTAAAATTGTGCATATTTATTTTTATATTTGAAATTTAAGAAAATTGTTTGTATTGTTTCTGAACACAAACAAAAAAGAGAAAAGGGTTTAATTCTCTCTAATAGTCTAGACACCAAGTTTAGTAGTCATAATGACAAATGTTCAAAGCCCTAATATATAACATGTTAACCTGGAAGTCTGGAAGTATTGGTGATTAATTATAAAATGGAGCATTTGTGCATAGCATAGGATAAGTAACATAATGCATACTAGATCAACATATTCAGAGATTGTAAACAGTCTTATGGAACATGGTGCAGGGTGGTGTTTGGTAGCACAGGTTTATTAGGGTATGTTCTGAGTTGTTCTGAAATGAGTGTCTGAAGATTGTGTGTACAGCATTACATTGAAAGAGGAGGACATGAGTCAGACTCCTGTTTACTGTCACTCTCTTGTTGGTTTTGAAAAGCATGTAGTGGTCCATATTAACCTTCTTGAAGTGAAGTTTGAATGTTCCAGAAAGACACTAATGACCTGCTGAACGGTTAATCTGCACTTGGATTGTTTGTGTCTACCACAAAACCAAGAAACCTCACACTAATAATGATCACACACACACACACACACACACACACACCCACCTACACTCGTGTGTACACACATACACACACACACACACACACACACACACACACACACACACACACACACACCCACCCACCCACCTACACTCGTGTACACACACACACACACACACACACACACACACACACACACACACACACACACACACACACACACAGACACACAACATTTTGGGGGTATATTTGAAACTTGAAATTTTAAATTATTTACTGAATTTGAAAGCAAAGGAAACATTTTTATGCAATAAAATATCTTTATTCAATAAAATATCTTTCACTTTGAAATAAAAAGTGAATGAACACATCATACATTGTCATTAAAAAAATTACCTACTGTTACTAATAGTAATTCCTAAATAGCTAATACTACTAGCTTTTCCTAAAACATTCTGTGAAAATTGTATTTGTAAAATGTCCAAAATATTAATTCTGTTATCTATTATATTCGGTTATATAAATATTCGGTTCAATTGGATAATTCAGTTAAAATTGTTTTTAAGTTTGTGACAAAATCACATTTATAGCAACATTTTTTTTCAGCCATAGAATTTGGCTTTCTACACTTGCTTATGATGAAAATGGAATGTTGCTTACACAATGCTGATTTCAACCAATACAAAAAGCAACCCTAAAAGTGTCAGTCTTTTGTGACTGGGTGAAGACTGATGCTAAGTATCATCCTCCAATCAGCATCACAGAAAGAAAAGGCTTATTCACCATTGAAAAAGATAGCCTATAAAAACCTCAGACCAACTTATGCTTTGCTTTAGTATGCAGAAATTTGACACTAAGACACTGACCTAAAAACCAAGGACTTTAATGAGATTTTACAAACATTACAGTACAACTGGGTGAGTGTGACACATTCTGAAATTTCTGCATGAAATCAAATTCTTTTAGTAAAATATGCACTATAATAATGTATATTTGTTATATAAATAACTTGTATGTATGTGTATTGAACACTGAAGTTATGCACCTCTGATTTACAAACAACAAATTAGAAATAAAAAAAAATTATTTGTATATTTAATTAAGATTGTGTATATTTATTTATTTTTATATTTGCAATTGAATAAACAAGTGAATTATAATTTTGCATCTCTTTTTTGTATTAATATTGAAAGCAGAAAATATTAATATTGAAAGCAGAAAAAGGAGAAAATGGTTTGTATTGTTTCTGAACACAAACAAAAAAGAGAAAATAGTTTACTGATACATTTTACTGGAACGTGCTGAAACAATAAAACTGATCTGACGACTTTACAGCAAATTTCTGGCAAATAGCCCAACTGTCACAGTTTTAAGTAAACCATACTTTAAATAAACCATAACTGGTTTTTCGTTTGCTTAAATTGGAAGCATAATTGACAAGACATTTTTCTGTCTCCTATAACACTTTCTTTCTTAATTTAATTAATTTAAAAAAATGTGTAAAGAAAACATAAAAGCTTTTAGGCAACACTTGAATTTAATCTCTTTATATTTACATTAATCACTTATGTGCACAATAAATTAAATGTTTACCAACATGGCTATATACAAAAGGAAAAATTATGTAAACCATTAATTGATGTGAAAGAAAAGAAAGACTTCAATAAAGTTCAGTAACTGTGCCTTTGAATACATATACATATTTACATATTAATGGTATAATTATATCCAGTATAACAAATATTCTTCCATAATAAAACTGCAATTTATTAGTAATAGTTATGTTAGTAAAGTTTTCAAATATCATTGTACCTAAGGGCAGGGAGTTTCTATAGCATTATTGAAGGTTCCCAGACTGGTTTAAACGTTTAACCTTTCACAGAACAAAAGCTGACTGACATTTCAGGAATCTAGTTTTTTTTTTTTTTTTTTTTTTAATACCTTAATTTTTGTATCAGTATGTAAGATTGCTTACTGTACCAATAAATAAGTGCTCAATGAAGAACACAAAAAATGAACAAATAATATGTATAATAATAAATGCAATATATTTTAAGGTAATATTTGAAGAAGGAATATCAGAATGAAGCGAAAAGAATTGATCTGGTTAATACTGGGTAAGTTCTTTTTTTTTTTTTTCTTTAAATCTGGATTTGAATAATTAATTTCATACAGAAAAAAATCTGTGAACTATCTTACTATTTCCACTATCTCCTTCTACAACTACTAATACTTCTACTACTACAACAACTAATAATAATATTTATAATAATAATAATAATAATAATAATACTAATAATAATAATAATAATTCTAAATTACACTAAAGGTATCCTTCTAAGAGTGGTACCTGGACAAACCACAGAGTACACAATTGTCACATCACCAACTCCTATATTTAAAACAAGTGAAGAAACAACGCTGATAACATCAAATTTTGAAACATCAGAGACCTCAACATCACCAATTTCTTCTGATGGAACAACTTCTAAAATGACATTGCAAACCTTAAGCAGTCTTGACGAAACAACAGAATCCACAGGTGACTCACCTTCAGCATCACAAACTCCTTCTGCTGCAGTGATCAGAGAGACAACACCAGAAAACGGAAATATTATAAGTGAAGCCGCAGAATCCACAGATGTAACTTCAATGTCCGAGAGTTCTTCTGGTGAAACAATTCTTGGCTCAACTTCAGGCAGCACAATGGGACCATCACCACACGTTACTGACACATTTGAGGCTACTTCGAGCTCATCAGAAACATCCTTGATTTTCTCCTCTGGACCAACTGCAGGTATCAAAATAAAATGTATTTTTAAATTTTTCTTGCTAAAACATAATAATGGATAAATCTGCTAATTAATCTCTGTTAAAATAAGCAATTCTGTCTAAAAAGTGATTTTAGGGGTATCTGGAGTTAAAATTATTTAGTCCACATATGTAAAAATCAATCCTAATATGTATATATATATATTTTTTTAAAATATGAAATATACAATATGAAATTTATTGCATCCACTGCTACATTCTTTCCATATATATTCACAACCTCTAATCTATCTACCCTTTCATCTGCAAGCACTGCCTTGCTAACACAACTAGATCTGGTAATGTCACATAGTCCTTCTCAGGGGTGTCAAGTAACAAAGTACAAATACTTTGTTACCTTACTTGATTAGAAATGTATCATTTCGGCTTGGCATTATTAAAAAGAAAAAAACCTTACCTGAAAAATCTCCCCATCCAGATAGAGGGAATTTAATTATTGTTGGAGGGGAAATATAAACATAAACCATCCCGACACCCTCAACTGCAAGTACTGCCTTGCTAACACAACTAGATCTGGTAATGTAACATAGTCCTTCTCAGGGGTGTCAAGTAACAAAGTACAAATACTTTGTTACCATACTTGACTAGAAATTTATCATTTCGGCTGGTTTTCTTCCGGCTTGGCATCGTAAAAAAAACCTTACTAGAAAATTCATCCCATCCAGATAGAGAGAATTTGATAGTGGTCGGATGAGAAGTATAAACATATACCATTCCAACACCCTGTTGGTTTGTACACGATCCATAAATTAGATAATACCTAAACTTCTTTTCCTTAATGACATCCTTACATTACTTTTACTTTTATACTTCAAGTAGTTTGAAACCAGCACTTTTACAGTTCAACTGGAGTAAAAATCTAGAGTTGATACTTAAACTTGTACAGAAGAGTTTTTAAGCCCTAGTATCTATACTTCTACCTGAGTAATGAATGAAACTACTATTGACATCAATGTCCTTCTCCTTTAGGTATTCATGAAATGTTAAATTTGAAAGAATTCATTTGTCCACTCATCACATACTTTAACATTTTCATGACTTGTGATATTTGTGATTATATATTAAGCGATTCTATGAACAAAATACCATTTTTATGAAATTACTTATCTAAGTAGAAAACATTCAATATGTATTCATTGTTTTGATTAATGAAATTGACTGGAGTAAATGGAGTGGAATATGAATCAACAGCAATGAAGACAATACCGACTGCAACAACTACAGCTACAACGCACATTACAAAAGTAATTCCTACAAGCATAGGCACTACTACAGCTGATAATACCGTGAGGACTAGAAAGAGTACAATGGAGACTTCTAAAGATGTCACATTTGCAGCATCAAGTTATTCAGATACAGACATAACATTAGAAGCATTTACTTTTCTTAGTGAAAGCTCAACTAGTCTTACAGAAACAACTAGTCTTAGCGAAACCTCTGCAGTTGTCACATCTTCATCAACACAACGTTCTTCAGTTGGAACATCTTCAGAAATGACAATGAAACATATAATATAATATAATGAAACATCAGAAACTGTAACATCAGGAAGTTCATCTGTTGCAACAACTGCAGAAACCTCAACCACTTCTATTGAAACATCAGAATACACAGTTATACAAGGTATAATACAATACAAGGTTCATCAGTTAGAACAACTGCAGGAACAACACAGGAAACCTCAACAATTTCTATTGAAACCTCAACCGGTTTTATTGAAAGTTCAGAATCCACAACTGCTACATCTGCAACATCAGCAGGTTCTTCTACTGGAACAAGTGCAGAGATGACACAAAAAACACCAGCTATTCTTAGCAGACCCTCAGAATCTGCAATTGTCACATCTTCATCACCACAAAATTCCTCTGCTGGAATGTCTTCAGAAATTACAGTGGGATCCTCATCTATTCTTAATGAAACACCAGAAACCAAAACAGCAAGTTCATCTGTTATAACAACTGCAGGAACAACACTAGAAACCTCAAACACTTCAATTGAAACCTCAACCAGTTCTACTGAATCTGCAAACAACATCAAGTTCTTCTGCTGGAACAAGTGCAGAAACTACAACAGCGTCAAGTTCATCTTTTGGAAAAAATGGAGTAAAAACACTAGAAAACTTGACCATGTCACTAGAGCACTTCCAGGACCACACCCCACTGAAAGACACAAGAACAGGCCTTCCCAACCCCTATTTAAAGGCCCCAGACTCATTTCTCCTTGCCAGATTGTCCTCTCCCCGAAGACTCTCCAGCCCCTGCCTGATCTTTAGATTCTACTCCGTTTCCAGGACCTCCATCTACCGGACTTTCGCCTGCCTATTTCTTCTCCTGCCCACCTTATCCTCCTGATCTTCTGACCTACCACCCATGTGAGTACCGGCTCTGCCTTGGATCCTTCCTACCCTGCATGGCCCCCCTGACAGAACAATCTGACCACTGCAGAGGATCCTGCAGAGGAATCAGTTTTCTAGATCATCACACTGCCAGGTTACGGACTCAATTTCCTGAGCTGATTTCAACAGGCTATCTCGCCGCCAGGCTGCTCAGGACCACCAGATATGGGAGTTAAGTCAGAAAAAGTCCCAGCTAATGATTTACCTACAGTCATGGCCAAAAATTTTGAGAATGACACAAATATTAGTTTTCACAAAGTTTGCTGCTAAACTGCTTTTAGATCTTTGTTTCAGATGTTTCTGTGATGTACTAAAATATAATTACAAGCACTTCATACGTTTCAAAGGATTTTATCGACAATTACATGACATTTAGCAAAGGAGTATTTCAGTGTTGGCCCTTCTTTTTCAGGACCTCTGCAAGATCATGCTCTCACACTTCTGCCATCCTGGCAACCCATTCTTTCATAATACTTCTTGGAGTTAGTGGGTTTTGTTTGTCCAGCTGCCTCTTGAGGATTGACCACAATTTCTCAATGGGATTAAGATCTGAGGAGTTTCCAGGTGACCCACAATTTCAACGTTTTGGTCCCCGAGCCACTTAGTTCTTACTTTTGCCTTATGGCAGGCTATCTGGAAAATGCATTGTTCTTCACCAAACTGTTGTTGTATTGTTGGAAGAAGCTTCTGTTGCAGGGTGTTCCATTCTTTTTTCTTCGCTGTGTTTATGGGCAAAATTGTGAGTGAGCCCATTCCCTTGGATGAGAAGCAACCCCACACATGAATGGTCTCAGGATGCATTACTGTTGGCATGACACAGGGCTGATGGTAGCGCTTACCTTTTCTTCTCCGGACAAGCCTTTTTCCAGATGCCCCAAACAATCAGAAAGAGGCTTCATCGGAGAATATGACTTTGCCCCAGTCCTCAGCAGTCCATTCACCATACTTTTTGCAGAAGATCACTCTGTCCCTGATGTTTTTTTTGGAGAGAAGTGGCTTCTTTGCTGCCCTTCTTGACACCAGGCCATCTTCCAAAAGTCAAATTTGCCTCACTGTGCGTGCAGATGCGCTCACACCTGCATTCTGCCATTCCTGAGCAAGCTCTGCACTGGTGGCACTCCGATTCTGCCACCATTTGAATCCTGAATCCTCTTTAGGAGACTATCCTGGCGCTTGCTGGACTTTCTTGGATGCCGCTGAAGCCTTCTTAACAAGAATTGAACCTCTTTCCTTGAAGTTCTTGATAATCCTATAAATTGTTGATTTAGGTGCAATCTTAGTAGCCACAATGTCCTTGCCTGTGAAGCCATTTTTATGCAACGCAATGATGGCTGCACGTGTTTCTTTGCAGGTCACAATGGTTAACAATGGAAGAACAATGATTTCAAGCATCACCCTCCTTTTAACATGTCAAGTCTGCAATTCTAACCAATCAGCCTGACATAATGATCTCCATCCTTGTGCTCGTCAACATTCTCACCTGAGTTAACAAGACGATTACTGAAATGATCTCAGCAGGTCCCTTAATGACAGCAATGAAATGCAGTGGAAAGTTGTTTTCCGGATTAAGTTAATTTTCATGGCAAAGAAGGACTATGCAATTCAACTGATCACTCTTCATAACATTCTGGAGTATATGCAAATTGCTATTATAAAAACTTAAGCAGCAACTTTTCCAATTTCCAATATTTGTGTCAGTCTCAAAACTTTTGGCCACGACTGTAGAAGAATGGATGGGTGATGGTGGCTCCCGTGCCCCGTCTGCCACGGCTGCTGTTGCTCCGCCAACCCCAGGCCGTCCGCCTTGGCCCTCATGCCAGCTTTTACGAATATATGGTCTTGCCCTTTGGACTCACCAACACCCTGCTGTGTTTTATGCTCCGGTTAACAATGTTCTCAGAGACATGTTTATTCACTTTGTGTTCATGTACCTGGACAACATCCTCATATTCTTTTGTAACCCAGAAGAACATACTGGTCACATCAGAACTGTCCTGGCCTCCTGAACAATAGTCTCTAGAAAACTTGAACTTGCTGAGAAGTTCAAATCTCTGGACAAAAAAGTCCACATCTCTTGAACCAACTTCCTCAGTTTTACACTCTCGACTGGGAGCATTGAGATGGATCCTGTCCGTAAACATGCTGTCCAAGATTGGCCTGTCCCCATCACCCAGCGTAAGGTTGGAGATGTTCCTGGGGTTTGCCAACTTCTATCAGCGGTTCATAAAGGGATTCAGTTCCCCTGCCCTTCCCCTGCACCGACTCATCATCCAACCTTCAGAGGCGGAGCTAGCATCGACAATTCATTGTAGAGGTCTACACCTCCAATAACAGGGTTGGGGCGGTCCTCTCCCAAGTTCATCCTAAGGACACCAGGTTATATCCCTGTGCCTTTTTTTGGCCTTAGTTCCGAAAACTACCCGATTGGTGAGCGGGAGCTCCTAGTGGTCAAGCCGACCTTAGAAAAGTGGAAACACTGGCTGGAGAGGGCTGAGATCACATTTTTGGACTGACCATTGCAATCTTGAATATCTCCAATTGGCCAAGCATTTAAATCCTCGCCAGGCCAGATAGGGCCTTTTCTTTGGGCAATTCAGATTCACCCTATCCGACGGATTCAGTAGCGACACCACCACACCTGACACCTTGTCCTGGATTCATACCCTCGACGGTAGGGAGGAACCAGCCCCCCCCAAAAATATCCTGCCTGAGAAAGTCACTTATAGAGTCCTGGGACTCTAGTTGGAGCAGAAGCTCCGTCAGGCGGCTGAACTCAGTAACCGCCTGGAGGGCTGTCCACCTAGCAGACTTTTCGTCCCAGAGAATCTACGTTCTGAGGTCCTCCAGTAGTGCCACGCCTCCCCCCAGTTTTGTCACTTAAGAGTTGCCTGCACCTTGTCCATTGTTCCTTCTCATTTCTGGATGCCTTCCCTGTCCAGAGATGTCAAGAATTACATCAGAGCCTGTCCAGAATGTGTCCAATACAAGACTCCTTCCGCCACACTGCCATTCACTTTTTACTGGTTTTCCTCCCTAAGACAGTTTCACATCCATCCTAACCGTGGTCAACCGATTTTCCAATATGGGTCACTTCATTCCTCTCCCGGGGCTGCCATCGCCAAGGAGAGTGGAACTCATGATGGCTCATGTTTTCTGACTACATGGATTCCCTCAGGGCATCGTCTCCAACCGTGGACCCCAATTCTCAGCCGCCTTTTGGAGGAAGTTTTGCAGGCTACTGGGAATCTGTCCTCTGGGTTCCACCCTCAGTCCAATGGACAAATTGAGCGGCTGAACCAGGTATTGGAGACCAGCCTTCGGTTACTCTCTAACCATGAGTCCTCGTCCTGGGCCAAGAAGCTTCTTTGGGCAGAGTAGGCCCACAACACCCTCCCAACAGCCACCACTGGTCTCTCCCCTTTTCAAGTGGTTTATGGCTATGAGCATCTGATTTTTATTAACTAGAGTCCTTGTTCCAAGGTTACTTCTGCCAGGGCACTTTTCAGGCATTGCCGTCGAGGTTGGAGGATTGCCCAGACCACCCTCCTTAAGAGCATCTTAAAGTTAAAGACCGTAGGAGTAAACCGCCTCCCCCACTACCCAGTTGGCCAGAAAGTGTGGCTCTCCACCCGGGATCTCCCTCGCAAGTCGACCTGCAGGAAGCGAGCTCCACGCTTCGTCGGGCCCTTCCCCATTTCCAAGGTTGTCAACAGCCTTAGAATTCACCCCACCTTTCATGTTTCCATCGTCAGGCCAGTCAGTGCCTGTTCCCAGGACCTTTTTTTTTTGCCTGCCTTCTTCTTCTCCTGCCCTCCTTATCCAGATGCGCTCACACCTGCATTCTGCCATTCCTGAGCAAGCTCTGCACTGGTGGCACTCCGATTCTGCCACCATTTGAATCCTGAATCCTCTTTAGGAGACTATCCTGGCGCTTGCTGGACTTTCTTGGATGCGCTGAAGCCTTCTTAACAAGAATTGAACCTCTTTCCTTGAAGTTCTTGATAATCCTATAAATTGTTGATTTAGGTGCAATCTTAGTAGCCACAATGTCCTTGCCTGTAAAGCCATTTTTATGCACCGTAATGATGGCTACACGTGTTTCTTTGCAGGTCACAATGGTTAACAATGGAAGAACAATGATTTCAAGCATCACCCTCCTTTTAACATGTCAAGTCTGCAATTCTAACCAATCAGCCTGACATAATGATCTCCATCCTTGTGCTCGTCAACATTCTCACCTGAGTTAACAAGACGATTACTGAAATGATCTCAGCAGGTCCCTTAATGACAGCAATGAAATGCAGTGGAAAGTTTTTTTCAGGATTAAGTTAATTTTCATGGCAAAGAAGGACTATGCAATTCAACTGATCACTCTTCGTAACATTCTGGAGTATATGCAAATTGCTATTATAAAAACTTAAGCAGCAACTTTTCCAATTTCCAATATTTGTGTCAGTCTCAAAACTTTTGGCCACGACTGTAGAAGAATGGATGGGTGATGGTGGCTCCCGTGCCCCGTCTGCCACGGCTGCTGTTGCTCCGCCAACCCCAGGCCGTCCGCCTTGGCCCTCATGCCAGCTTTTACGAATATATGGTCTTGCCCTTTGGACTCACCAACACCCTGCTGTGTTTTATGCTCCGGTTAACAATGTTCTCAGAGACATGTTTATTCACTTTGTGTTCATGTACCTGGACAACATCCTCATATTCTTTTGTAACCCAGAAGAACATACTGGTCACATCAGAACTGTCCTGGCCTCCTGAACAATAGTCTCTAGAAAACTTGAACTTGCTGAGAAGTTCAAATCTCTGGACAAAAAAGTCCACATCTCTTGAACCAACTTCCTCAGTTTTACACTCTCGACTGGGAGCATTGAGATGGATCCTGTCCGTAAACATGCTGTCCAAGATTGGCCTGTCCCCATCACCCAGCGTAAGGTTGGAGATGTTCCTGGGGTTTGCCAACTTCTATCAGCGGTTCATAAAGGGATTCAGTTCCCCTGCCCTTCCCCTGCACCGACTCATCATCCAACCTTCAGAGGCGGAGCTAGCATTCAATACCCTGACCCTACTCGACAATTCATTGTAGAGGTCTACACCTCCAATAACAGGGTTGGGGCGGTCCTCTCCCAAGTTCATCCTAAGGACACCAGGTTATATCCCTGTGCCTTTTTTTGGCCTTAGTTCCGAAAACTACCCGATTGGTGAGCGGGAGCTCCTAGTGGTCAAGCCGACCTTAGAAAAGTGGAAACACTGGCTGGAGAGGGCTGAGATCACATTTTTGGACTGACCATTGCAATCTTGAATATCTCCAATTGGCCAAGCATTTAAATCCTCGCCAGGCCAGATAGGGCCTTTTCTTTGGGCAATTCAGATTCACCCTATCCGACGGATTCAGTAGCGACACCACCACACCTGACACCTTGTCCTGGATTCATACCCTCGACGGTAGGGAGGAACCAGCCCCCCCCCCAAAATATCCTGCCTGAGAAAGTCACTTATAGAGTCCTGGGACTCTAGTTGGAGCATAAGCTCCGTCAGGCGGCTGAACTCAGTAACCGCCTGGAGGGCTGTCCACCTAGCAGACTTTTCGTCCCAGAGAATCTACGTTCTGAGGTCCTCCAGTAGTGCCACGCCTCCCCCCAGTTTTGTCACTTAAGAGTTGCCTGCACCTTGTCCATTGTTCCTTCTCATTTCTGGATGCCTTCCCTGTCCAGAGATGTCAAGAATTACATCAGAGCCTGTCCAGAATGTGTCCAATACAAGACTCCTTCCGCCACACTGCCATTCACTTTTTACTGGTTTTCCTCCCTAAGACAGTTTCACATCCATCCTAACCGTGGTCAACCGATTTTCCAATATGGGTCACTTCATTCCTCTCCCGGGGCTGCCATCGCCAAGGAGAGTGGAACTCATGATGGCTCATGTTTTCTGACTACATAGACTCCCTCAGGGCATCCAATTCTCAGCCGCCTTTTGGAGGAAGTTTTGCAGGCTACTGGTAATCTGTCCTCTGGGTTCCACCCTCAGTCCAATGGACAAATTGAGCGGCTGAACCAGGTATTGGAGACCAGCCTTCTGTTACTCTCTAACCATGAGTCCTCGTCCTGGGCCAAGAAGCTTCTTTGGGCCCACAACACCCTCCCAACAGCCACCACTGGTCTCTCCCCTTTTCAAGTGGTTTATGGCTATGAGCATCTGATTTTTATTAACTAGAGTCCTTGTTCCAAGGTTACTTCTGCCAGGGCACTTTTCAGGCATTGCCGTCGAGGTTGGAGGATTGCCCAGACCACCCTCCTTAAGAGCATCTTAAAGTTAAAGACCGTAGGAGTAAACCGCCTCCCCCACTACCCAGTTGGCCAGAAAGTGTGGCTCTCCACCCGGGATCTCCCTCGCAAGTCGACCTGCAGGAAGCGAGCTCCATGCTTCGTCGGGCCCTTCCCCATTTCCAAGGTTGTCAACAGCCTTAGAATTCACCCCACCTTTCATGTTTCCATCGTCAGGCCAGTCAGTGCCTGTTCCCAGGACCTTTGTCTACCGGACTTTTGCCTGCCTTCTTCTTCTCCTGCCCTCCTTATCCTCCTGATCTTCCGACCAACCACCAATGTAAGTATTTGCTCTGCCTTGGATACTTCCTACCCCGCATGGCTCCCTTGACAAACCACTTCTACTGAAATCTCAGAATCTACATTTGGAATTTCCATTTACAATGGAAACCTCAAAAACTCTTAGTGAAACATATGATTCCACAGTTGCCACTAGTACAACATAAGCAGGGTCTACTGCTGGAAAACCTGCTGGAACACCTGCAGGAACAACACTAGAAACTTCAACCAGTTCTATTAAAATTTCAGAATCCACAGATCCTTCATCTGTACCATCAGAAGGATGCAGAGATGACACAGAGAACATGAGAAATCTCAACTAGTCATACAGAAACATCACAATCTGCAGTTCTGCTGCTGGAACAACTTCAGAAACAACATTGGAAAACGCAACTAATCTCAGTGAAATATCAGATTCCACATTGGCCACTAGTACATTATCAGCAGATTCTTCTCTTGGAACAAGGGCAGAAACAACACAAAGAATATCTCCTAGTCTTAGTGATACCTCAAAATCTGCAGTTGTCAAATCTTTCTGCTGGAACAACTTTGGAACAACAGAAATTACATTGGGAACCTTATTGAAACATCAGAATCTACAGCAGCAGGAAGTTCATGTATTGGAACAACTACAGGAACAACACTAATAACCTCAACCACTTCAACAATCACAATCCACAGATGCCACATCTGCAATATCAGCAAATTCTTCTGCTGGAACACAAATAACAATGCACACCTCCACTTCTATTATTTTAATATCAGAATCAGCGGTTGCCATTACTCCAACATCATCAAGTTCTTATGTTGGTACATCAGAACAACACTAGAAATGGTCTAGTCTTACAGGAATTTTAGAATCTGCAGTTGTCACATACACAATATCAGAAGGATTCTTCTGCTGGAACAATGGCAAAAATGACCATTGAAGCATCAAGGAGTGCCTGAAACCTCAGAATCCACAGTTGTCACATCAAAAAGTTGGTCTGCTGCAATAACTGGAGACACGACCATGGGAACCTCAACTAGTTTTATCAAAACAACAGAATATGCAACATCAGGAAGTTATTTTTCTGGAACAACTGCAAGAACCACCCTTGGAACCTCAACTAGTTTTAATTTCACTCTGAAATTACAGATGCTACATCTGCAAATTCAACAAGTTCTGCTGCAACAACTGCTGGAATGCTGAAAGCACAGAATTCATAGGTGCCACACCTGCAACATCTGCATTCCATTGCAGAAACTACCTTGAGCTCCTTAACTAGTCTTATTGAAACCTCAGATTCAACAACTGCCTCAATTACAATATCAGCAAATTCTTCTCATAGAACAAGTGTAGAACCCTCCACCAGTTTTATTGAAGCCTCAGAATCGACAGTTGCTATTCCAATACGTTTCCCCATCTGCATCATCAGCAAGTTTATTTGCAGTGGCCACTGAAACCTTAACTTGTCTTCTCAAAACATCAGAATCCACGGTTGCCTTGATTTTTGTTCTTGATTTGTCAGCTGTAACAACTGCAGAATTTTTTTATTTTATTTATTTATATTTTGAAACATATCTTTAATGTTGGATTTTATGACTTTCTAAGGCTGTTTTTCTGCTACAACTAGAAATGTGTCTAAAAATTATATATCTTTGGCTACATCTAGATAATAAAACTGATTTTCTACTTTTTTGTCACAGATTCTTCAACAGGAGTTACATCAATCACAGGCACTACTACATCAGGTACTACCTTTTTGACTAAGGAGATTACATTCCAAATTACAACAGGTCTCACAACTGAAACAAAGGAAACAATAACAGGTATTACATCTGAACTACCGTCAACTTCAACATCTACTATGGCAATCATACTAGAAACATCAAAAGGGACTAGATCAGAATCACCATTAACTTCTGCTTCAGAACCTACTACAGCTGTCAAACTGGAAAGTGCCAGTTATACATCAGAACTACCACTGACTTCTCCTTTAGGAACAACTCCAGCTATTACACAGGAAACAACAAAGGGTGTTACATCAGAACCACTATCTAGTTCTCCTATTAAAGCAACTGCAGCTTTGACATCACCTCGTGTTATATCAGAAATAACACTGACTACTTCAGAATCTTCAGTAGGAGATGCATCAGAGCTATTGTCTAGTACTGCTTCTGGAACAACACCAATTACCCTTGATATGTCACCAATTCTCACATCAGAGCCATTATCTAGTGCTTCTTCAGGATCAACTACAGCAATTACACAGGAAACATCAATGAGTATCATATTAGAACCACTGTCTAGTAGTCCTTCTGGATCAACAATAACACTTACACTAGTAACATCACCCAGTCTTACTTCAGAGCAACAATCTAGGGCTTCGTCAGAATCAACTACAACTATTACACACGAAACATCAACGAGTATTACATCAGAGCCCCTATATAGTGCTTCATCAGTATCAACTACATCACCAGTTAACCTTGAAACCTCATCCAGTCTTACATCAGAGAAACTATCTACTAGTTCTTCAGGATCAACTACAGGTATTGCACAGGAAACATCAACAGGAGATACATCAGAGCAACTCTCTAGTACTCCTTCTGGATCAACAACACCAATTACCCTAGAAACATCACCCAGTCTTACATCAGAGGCAGTATCTAATCGTTCTTCAGGATCAACTACAGCAACTACACAGGAAACATCAACAAGTATCACATCAGAGACACTATTTAGTGCTTCATCAGAATCAACTACAGCTATTACACAGGAAACTTCAATGACTATCACATCAGAGCCACTATCTAGTGCTTCTCCAGGATTAGCTATATCTATTACACAGGAAACTTTAATTGCATCAGAGCTACTGTCTACTTCTTCTTCTGAATCAACAACACCAATTACCCTAGAAACATCACCCAGTCTTACATCAGAGGCAGTAACTAATGCTTCTTCAGGATCAACTACAGCAATTAAACAGGAAACATCAACAATTATCCCATCAGAGTCACTATCTATTGCTTCATCAGGATCAACTACAGTTATTACACAGGAAACATCAACAGGAGTTACATCAGAGCTACTGTCTAGTACTCCTTCGGGATCAACAACTCCAATTACCCTAGAAACATCACCCATTCTTACATCTGAGCTACTGTCTAGTACTCCTTTTGGATCAACAAGACCAATTACTGTAGAAACATCACCCAGTCTTAAATCAGAGACTGAATCTAGTGCCTCTTCAGGATCAACTACAGCAATTACACATGAAACATCAACAAGTATCACATCAGAGACACTATCTAGTGTTTCATCAGAATCAACTACAGCTATTACACAGGAAACTTCAACGAGTATCACATCAGAGCCACTATCTAGTGCTTCTTCAGGATCAACTATATCTATTACAGAGGAAACTTCAACAGGAGTTACATCAGAGCTACTGTCTAGTACTCCTTCGGGATCAACAACACCAATTACCCTAGAAACAACACCCAGTCTTACATCAGAGGCAGTATCTAATGGTTCTTCAGGATCAACTACAGCAATTACACAGGAAACATCAACAAGTATCACATCAGAGTCACTATCTTTTGCTTCATCAGAAACAACTACAGTTATTACGCAGGAGACTTCAACAAGTATAACATCAGAGAAACCAACTACTGCTTCTTCAGGATCAAATATAGATTTTACAGAGGAAATTTCAGCGAGTATCACATTAGAGCCACTATCTAGTGCTTCCCAAGGATCAACTATAGGTATTACACAGGAAACATCAACAGGAATTATGTCAGAGCTATTGTCTAGTTCTCCTTCTGAATCAGCTACAACAGTTACCCTTGAAACCTTGTCCACTCTTACATCAGACAAACTATCTACTGCTTTTTCAGGATCAACTACAGATGTTAGACAGGAAACATCAACAGGAGTTACATCACAGCAACTGTCTAGAACTTCTTCTGGATCAACAACACCAATTACCCTAGAAACATCACCCAGTCTTACATCAGAGGCAGTATCTAATGCTTCTTCAGGATCAACTACAGCAATTACACAGGAAACGTCAACAGGAATTACGTCAGAGCTATTGTCTAGTTCTCCTTCTGAATCAACAACACCAGTTACCATTGAAACCTTATCCACTCTTACATCAGAGAAGCTATCTACTGCTTCTTCAGGATCAACTACAGGTATTACACAGGAAACGTCAACGCTATTGTCTAGTTCGCCTTCTGAATCAACAATACCAGTTACCCTTGAAACCTTGTCCACTCTTACATCAGAGAAACTATCTACTGCTTCTTCAGGATCAACTACAGGTATTACACTGGAAACATCAACAGGATTTGCTTCAGAGCTCCTGTCTAGTACTACTACTGGATCAACAACACCATTTACCCTAGAAACATCACCCAGTCTTACTTCAGAGCAACAATCTAGGGCTTCGTCAGAATCAACTACAACTATTACACACGAAACATCAACGAGTATTACATCAGAGCCCCTATATAGTGCTTCATCAGTATCAACTACAGCTATTACACAGGAAACTCCTTCGGGATTAACAACACCAATTACCCTGGAAACATCACCTAGTCTTACATCCGAGAAACTATCTACTGCTTCATCAGGATCAACTACAGCTATTACACAGGAAACATCAACAGTACTTGTATCAGAGCTATTGTCTAGATCTCATTCTGAATCAACATCACCAGTTACCTTTGAAACCTCATCCAGTCTTACATCAGAGCTATGGGTATTAAGAAACTATCTACTGCTTCTTCAGGATCAACTACAGGTATTACACAGGAAACATCAACAGAAGAGTTACATCAGAGCTACTCTCTAGTACTCCTTCTGGATCAACACCAATTACCCTAGAAACATCACCCAGTCTTACATCAGAGGCAGTATCTTCAGAATCACCTACAACTGTTACAGATGAAACATCAACGAGTATTACATCAGAGCCCTTATATAGTGCTTTTTCAGGATCAACTACAGCTATTACACAGGAAACATCAACAGGAGTTACATCAGAGCTACTGTCTAGTGAGCAACTCCTTCTGGATCAACAACACCAATTACCCTAGAAACATCACCCAGTCTTACATCAGAGAAACAACACCCAGCAACTTCTATCTATCTACTACAGCTTACACAGGATCAACTATTCAGAGACACTTCAGGATCAGAAACAACTACAGAAACAACTACAGTTATTACACAGGAAACAAGGCTTCATCATCAACTAGCTACACAGGAATTCAACAGGTCAGAGCTAGTTATTGTCTAGTTCTCCTTCTGAATCAACAATACCAGTTACCCTTGAAACCTTGTCCACTCTTACATCAGAGAAACTATCTACTGCTTCTTCAGGATCAACTACAGGTATTACACTACACAGGAAACATCAACAGGACTTGCTTCAGAGCTGCTGTCTAGTACTCCTTACTGGATCAACAACACCATTTACCCTAGAAACATCACCCGGTATAACTTCAGAGCAACAATCTAGGGCTTCGTCAGAATCAACTACAACTATTACACACGAAACATCAACGAGTATTACATCAGAGCCCCTATATAGTGCTTTCACTTCAGGATCAACTACAGCTATTACACAGGAAACATCGCAACAGGAGTTACAGTCAGAGCTACTGTCTAGTACTCCTTCTGGATCAACAAGATCAACAACACCAATTACCCTAGAAATATTTCCCAGTCTTAAATTAGAGACAGTATCTAGTGCCTCTTCTGGATCAACTACAACTTTTACACAGGAAACTTCAACGAATATCAGATCAGAGTCACTATCTAGTGGTTCATCAGAAACAACTACAGCTATTACACAGGAAACTTCAACGAGTATTACTTCAGAGGCACTATCTAGTTATTCCCAAGGATCGACTCAACAGCTATTAGACACAAGAAACAATGACAGGAGGTACATCAGAGCAACTGTCTAGAACTTCTTCTGGATCAACAACACCAATCAACAACACCAATTACCCTAGAAACATTAGAAACAACCCAGTCTTACATCAGAGCAGCCCCTAATATACTAGTGCTTTTTCAGGATCAACTACAGCTATTACACAGGAAACATCAACAGGAGTTACATCAGAGCTACTGTCCTAGTACTCCTTCGGGATCAACAACACCAATTACCCTAGAAACATCAACCAGTCTTACATCAGAGGCAGAATCTAATGGTTCTTCAGGATCAACTACAGCAATGACACAGGAAACAACAATAAGTATCACATCAGAGATACTATCCAGTGCTTCATCTCAATCAACTACAGCTATTACACAGGAAACATCAGGAGTTACAGGAGTTACTCAGAGCAACTATCTAGTACTCCTTCGGGATCAAAGAGTACTCCTTCACCCAGTCTTACGCATGAATCAACACCAATTACCCTAGAAACCAACAAACATCACCCAGTCTTACATCAGAGGTATCACATCACTGTCTAGTGCTTCATCAGAAACAACTACAGCTATTACACAGGAAACTTTAATGAGTATCACATCAGAGCCGCTATCTAGTGCTTCCCAAGGATCAACTCTAGCTATTACACAGGAAGCTTCAACAGGAATTGCATCAGAGCTATTGTCTAGTTCTCCTTCTGAATCAACAACACCATTTACCCTTGAAACCTCAGCCACTCTTACATCAGAGAAACTATCTACTGCTTCTTCAGGATCAACTACATGACACTATCTAGGCTATTACACAGGAAACATCAACAGGAGTTACATCAGAGCTACTCTCTAGTACTCCTTCTGGATCAACAACACCAATTACCCTAGAAACATCACCCAGTCTTACATCAGAGGCAGTATCTAAGTGGTTCTTCAGGATCAACTACAGCAATTACACAGGAAACAAACAATCACATCAGAGACACTATCTAGTGCTACATCACAATCAACTACAGCTATTACACAGGAAACTTTCAACGAGTATCACATCAGAGACACTATCTACTGCTTCTTCAGGATCAACTACAGCTATTACACAGGAAACATCAACAGGCAGTTCACCCAGCTACATCAGAGCTACTCAACAACTACTAGTACATCAGGACCTCACCCATTCTTACATCTAGTACTCTCTAGTCACCTTCTGGATCAACAACACCAATTACCCTAGAAACATCACCCAGTCTTACATCAGAGGCAGTATCTAATGGTTCTTCAGGATCAACTACAGAATCTTCAACAATTCAGGAAACAATCAACACAGCAATTACATATCACATCAACTACAGCAATTACATAAAGCCCCACAATCAACTACAGCTATTACACAGGAAACATCAACAGGAGTTACATCAGAGCTACTGCCTAGTACTCCTTCGGGATCAACAACACCAATTACCCTAGAAACATCACCCATTCTTACATCTGAGCAACTCTCTAGTACTCCTTTTGGATCAACAACACCAATTACCCTAGAAACAACACCCAGTCTTACATCAGAGGTATCTACCTTCAGTATCTAATGGTTCTTCAGGATTACACAGGAAACATCAACAGTAATTACACAGGAAACATACAGAAAACAACAAGTATCACATCAGCCACTTTCTAGACACTATCTAGTGCTACATCATCAATCAACTACAGCTATTACACAGGAAACATCAACTTTCAGTTTTCATCAGGAAACAATCAATACAGCTATTACACAGGAAACTTCAACGAGTATCACATCAGAGCTATTGTCTAGTTCTCCTTCTGAATCAACAACAGCAGTTACCCTTGAAACCTCAGCCACTCTTACATCAGAGAAATTATCTACTGCTTCTTCAGGATCAACTATGAACAGGTATTACACAGGAAACATCAACAGGAGTTAGACTTACATCAGAGCAGAATCAACTACTCTCTAGTACTCCTTCTGGATCAACAACACCAATTACCCTAGAAACATCACCCAGTCTTACATCAGAGGCAGTATCTAATGGTTCTTCAGGATCAACTACAGCAATTACACAGGAAACATTAACAACTATAACATCAGAGACACTATCTAGTGCTAGTGACTTCATCACAATCAACTACAGCTATTACACAAGAAATCTTTAACGAGTATCACATCAGAGCTATTTTCCACTATCTAGTGCTTACATCACAGGATCAACTACAACTATTACACAGGAAACATCAACAGGAGTTATCTGAGCTACTGCCTGCCTCTTCTTGCATCAACCAACAATTTAACACACTACACATCCACACAACATCAGAGCTACTGTCTAGTTAGCACACACACACACACACACACACACTCACACACACACACAACTCCTTTTGGATCAACAACACCAATTACCCTAGAAACAACCCTAGAAACTCACCCAGATTCTTACATCAGAGACAGCACTACTATCAAGGTAGTACCTCTTCAGAATCAACTACAGGCTATTACAACAGGTCTCACAACTGAAACAAAGGAAACATCAACAGGAGTTACATCAGACCTTCTGTCTAGTACTCCGTCGGGATCAACAAGACAAATTACTGTAGAAACATCACCCAAGTCTTACATCAGATACAGTATCTAGTGCCTCTTCAGGATCAACTATACAGCTATTACACAGGAAACTTCAACAGGAATTGCACCAGAGCAATTGTCTAGTTCTCCTTCTGAATCAACAACACCGGTTACCCTTGAAACCTCATCCAGTCTTACATCAGAGAACCTATCTACTGCTTCTTCAGGAACAACTACAGCTATTACACAGGAAAATTCAACAAATATCACATCAGAGCCACAACCAAGGGCTTCTTCAGGATCAACTATATCTATTACAGAGGAAACTTCATCAGGAGTTGCTTCAGAGCTACTGTCTAGTACTCCTTCTGGATCAACAACCCCAATTACCCTAGAAACATCACCAAGTCTTACTTCAGAGCAACAATCTAGGGCTTTGTCAGAATCAACTACAACTATTACACACAGGAAATCATCAACAGGAGTTACATCAGGAAACATCAACAGGAGTTACATCAGAGCTACTGTCTAGTTACTCCTTCTGAATCAACAACACCAATTACCCTAGAAACAATCACCCAGACTTACATCAGAGACAGTACAACTAAGTAAGTACCAGGTTCTTCAGGCTCATCACAATCAACTACAGCTATTACACAGGAAACTTCAACGAGTATCACATCAGAGCCACTGTCTAGTGCTTCATCAGAAACAACTACAGTTATTACACAGGAAACTTCAACGCGTATCACATCAGAGCCGCTATCTAGTGCTTCCCAAGGATCAACTCTAGCTATTACACAGGAAGCTTCAACAGGAATTGCATCAGAGTTATTGTCTAGTTCTCCTTCTGAATCAACAACAGCAGTTACCCTTGAAACCTCAGCCACTCTTACATCAGAGAAACTATCTACTACTTCTTCAGGATCAACTACAGCTATTACACAGGAAACATCAACAGGAGTTACATCAGAGCTACTCTCTAGTACTCCTTCTGGATCAACAACACCAATTACCCTAGAAACATCAACCAGTCTTACATCAGAGGCAGTATCTAATGGTTCTTCAGGATCAACTACAGCTATTACACAGGAAACATCAACAAGTATCACATCAGAGATCAACTATCTAGTGCTATTACATCACAATCAACTACAAGCTATTACACAGGAAACATCAACAGGAGTTACATCAGAGCTACTCTACATTGTCTAGTACTCCTTCTGGATCAACAACACCAATTACCCTAGAAACTTAATCAAGGCCAGTCTTACATCAGATCAATTACACAGGAAACATTACACAGGAAACAACAACAGTATCAAATCAGAGTTACTATCTATGGCTTCTTCAGGATCAACTACAGCTATTACACAGGAAACATCAACAGGAGTTACATCAGAGCAACTCTCTAGTACTCCTTCGGGATCAACAACACCAATTACCCTAGAAACATCACCCAGTCTTACATCTGAGCAACTCTCTAGTGCTCCTTTCGGATCAACAGCACCAATTACCCTAGAAACAACACCCAGTCTTACATCAGAGCCAGTATCTAAATAGTGCTTCTTCAGGATCAACTACAGCTATTACACAGGAAACATCAACAGGAGTTACATCAGAGCTACTGTCTAGTACTCCTTCGGGATCAACAACACCAATTACCCTAGAAACATCACCCAGTCTTACATCTCAGAGCAACTCTCTAGTACTCCTTTCTGGATCAACAACACCAATTACCCTAGAAACAACACCCAGTCTTACATCAGAGGCAGTATCTAATGGTTCTTCAGGATCAACTACAGCAATTACACAGGAAACATTCAACAAGTATCACATCAGAGACACTATCTCAGAAACTTCAAGTATCACATCAGAGCCGCTATTGTCAGTCAACAACAGCTACATCACAATCAACTACAGCTATTACACAGGAAACATCAACAGGAGTTACATCAGAGCTACTGTCTAGTACTCCTTCTGGATCAACAACACCAATTACCCTAGAAACATCACCCAGTCTTACATCTGAGCAACTACACTAAATACTGCTTTTTCAGGTACCACATTGATTATCTCTAGAAACATGCAGTACTCCTTTTCAGGGATCAACAACACCAATTACCCTAGAAACAACAACCCAGTCTTACATCAGAGGCAGTATCTAATGGTTCTTCAGGATCAACTACAGCTACATCACAATCAACTACAGCTATTACACAGGAAACAACACATCACACATCAACTACAGCCACTTTCTACTTCTTATTACACAGGAAATCTTTAACGAGTATCACATCAGAGCCACTATCTAGTGCTTCTACATCAGGATCAACAAATCTCAGAGAAATTACAGCTTCTCCATCAACAGGAAAGAAACTTCAACAGGCGTTGCTTCAGAGCTACTGTCTAGTACTCCTTCTCGGGATCAACAACAAACACATCAATCAACAACACAATTACCAATTACCCTAGAAACAATCACCCAGTCTTACATCAGAGACAGTACAATAGTACCTCTTCAGAATCAACTACAGCTATTACACAGGAAACTTCAACGAGTATCACATCAGAGCCACTTGTCTAGTTCTTCATCAGAAACAACTACAGTTATTACACAGGAAACTTCAACGAGTTCAATCAGAGTATCACATCAGAGTTACCCTTGAAACCTATCTAGTGCTTCCTTCAAGGATCAACTACTAGGCTATTACACAGGAAACATCAACAGGATGTCTTCAAGTTACACAACTAAGGAGTTACATCAGAGCAGACTTACTGTCTAGTTACTCCTTCTGGATCAACAACACCAATTACCAGGTATCACATCAGAGACACTAGAAACAATCACCAGTCTTACATCAGAGGCAGTATCTAATGGCTTCTTCAGGAAACAACAACAAGTATCAACTACAGCAATTACACAGGAAAAATCAAAACATCAACAATCTTATCAACTACAGGAACATCAGTATCACATCAGAGACACTATCTAGGCTTACATCACAATCAACTACAGCTATTACACAGGAAACATCAACAGGAGTTACATCAGAGCTACTTGTCTAGTACTCCTTCAGGATCAACAACACCAATTACCCTAGATCAACAACACCAATCAAAAACACCAATTACCCTAGAAACATCAACCAGTCTTACATCAGAGGACAGTATCTAATGGTTCTTCATGGATCAACTACAGCAATTACACAGGAAACATTAACAACTATAACATCAGGACACTATCTAGTGCTACTCACAATCAACTACAGCTATTACACAGGAAACATCAACAGGAGTTACATCAGAGCAACTCTGTCTAGTACTCCTTCGGGATCAACAACACCAATTACCCTAGAAACATCACCCAGTCTTACATCTCAAGTCAGAAGAGCAACTCTCTAGTGCTCCTTTTCAGGATCAACAAGCACCAATTACCCTAGAAACAACACCCAGTCTTACATCAAGAGCCCACTAATCTAGTGCTTTCTTCACAGGATCAACTACAGCTATTACACAGGAAACATCAACAGGAGTTACATCAGAGCTACTCTCTAGTACTCCTTCGGGATCAACAACACCAATTACCCTAGAAACATCACCCAGTCTTACATCAGAGCAACTACTCTCTAGTACTCCTTCTGGATCAACAACACCAATTACCCTAGAAACAACACCCAGTCTTACATCAGAGCCCCAGTATCTAATCTATCTAGTGCTTTCAGAGACACTTCAGGATCAACTACAAGCTATTACACAGGAAACATCAACAGGAGTTACAGGCGTTGCTTCAGAGCTACTGTCTAGTACTCCTTCTGGATCAACAACACCAATTACCCTAGAAACAATCACCCAGAGTCTTACATCAGAGACAGTACAAAGTACCTCTTCAGAATCAACTACAGGTATTACACAGGAAACTTATACGAGAAAACACAACAAGTATCACATCAGAGCCACTGTCTAGTGCTTCATCAGAAATCAACTACAGTTATTACACAGGAAACTTCAACGAGTATCACATCAGAGCCGCTATCTAGTGCTTCCCAAGGATCAACTCTAGCTATTACACAGGAAGCTTCAACAGGAATTGCACATCAGAGCTATTGTCTAGTTCTCCTTCTGAATCAACAACAGCAGTTACCCTTGAAACCTCAGCCACTCTTACATCAGAGAAACTATCTACTGCTTCTTCAGGATCAACTACAGGTATTACACAGGAAACATCAACAGGAAACTACACAGGAAACATCAACAGGAGTTACATCAGAGTTACCCTAGAAACATCACCCATTCTTACATCTGAGCTACTGTCTAGTACTCCTTCAGGATCAACAACACCAATTACCCTAGAAACATCAACCAGTCTTACATCAGAGGCAGTATCTAATGGTTCTTCAGGATCAACTACAGCAATTACACAGGAAACATCAACAAGTATAACATCAGAGACACTATCTAGACACTATCAGACAACTAGTATCTATCATCTAGACACTATCTATCATCATCAATCAACTACAGCTATTACACAGGAAACATCAACAGGAGTTACATCAGAGCAACTCTCTAGTACTCCTTCGGGATCAACAACACCAATTACCCTAGAAACATCACCCAGTCTTACATCTGAGCAACTCTCTAGTGCTCCTTTCGGATCAACAGCACCAATTACCCTAGAAACAACACCCAGTCTTACATCAAAGCCCCTAAATAGTGCTTTTTCAGGATCAACTACAGCTATTACACAGGAAACATCAACAGGAGTTACATCAGAGCTACTGTCTAGTACTCCTTCGGGATCAACAACACCAATTACCCTAGAAACATCACCCAGTCTTACATCAGAGCAACTCTCTAGTACTCCTTCTGGATCAACAACACCAATTACCCTAGAAACAACACCCAGTCTTACATCAGAGGCAGTATCTAATGGTTCTTCAGGATCAACTACAGCAATTATACAGGAAACACAACAAGTATCACATCAGAGACACTATCTAGTGCTACATCACAATCAACTACAGCTATTACACAGGAATCTTTAACGAGTATCACATCAGAGCCACTTTCTAGTTCTTCATCAGAAACAACTACAGTTATTACACAGGAAACTTCAACGAGTATCACATCAGAGCTATTGTCTAGTTCTCCCTTCTGAATCAACAACAGCAGTTACCCTTGAAACCTCAGCCACTCTTACATCAGAGAAATTATCTACTGCTTCTTCAGGATCAACTATGGGTATTACACAGGAAACATCAACAGGCGTTGCTTCAGAGCTACTGTCTAGTACTCCTTCTGAATCAACAACACCAATTACCCTAGAAACATCACCCAGACTTACATCAGAGACAGTACATAGTACCTCTTCAGAATCGACTACAGCTATTACACAGGAAACATCAACAGGAGTTACATCAGAGCTACTTCCTAGTACTCCTTCGGGATCAACAACACCAATTACCCTAGAAACAACACCCAGTCTTACATCAGAGGCAGTATCTAATGGTTCTTCAGGATCAACTACAGCAATTACACAGGAAACATTAACAACTATAACATCAGAGACACTATCTAGTGCTACATCACAATCAACTACAGCTATTACACAGGAAACATCAACAGGAGTTACATCTGAGCTACTGCCTAGTACTCCTTCGGCATCAACAACTCCAATTACCCTAGAAACATCACCCATTCTTACATCTGAGCTACTCTCTAGTACTCCTTTTGGATCAACAACACCAATTACCCTAGAAACAACACCCAGTCTTACATCAGAGGCAGTATCTAATGGTTCTTCAGGATCAACTACAGCAATTACACAGGAAACAACAACAAGTATCACATCAGAGACACTATCTAGTGCTTCATCACAATCAACTACAGCTATTACACAGGAAACTTCAACGAGTATCACATCAGAGCCACTATCTAGTGCTTCTTCAGGATCAACAATATCTATTACAGAGGAAGCTTCAACAGGCGTTGCTTCAGAGCTACTGTCTAGTACTCCTTCTGAATCAACAACACCAATTACCCTAGAAACATCACCCAGACTTACATCAGAGACAGTACAAAGTACCTCTTCAGAATCAACTACAGGTATTACACAGGAAACTTCGAGTATCACATCAGAGCCACTGTCTAGTGCTTCATCAGAAACAACTACAGTTATTACACAGGAAACTTCAACGCGTATCACATCAGAGCCGCTATCTAGTGCTTCCCAAGGATCAACTCTAGCTATTACACAGGAAGCTTCAACAGGAATTGCATCAGAGTTATTGTCTAGTTCTCCTTCTGAATCAACAACAGAAACAACATCAGTCTTACATCACCAGTCTTCAGGACATGAGCAGTTACCCTTGAAACCTCATCCACTCTTACATCAGAGAAACTATCTACTACTTCTTCAGGATCAACTACAGCTATTACACAGGAAACATCAACAGGAGTTACATCAGAGCTACTCTCTAGTACTCCTTCTGGATCAACAACACCAATTACCCTAGAAACATCACCCAGTCTTACATCAGAGGCAGTATCTAATGGTTCTTTCAGAGACACTTCAGGATCAACTACAGCTATTACACAGGAAACATCAACAGGAGTTACATCAGAGCTACTGTCTAGTACTCCTTCGGGATCAACAACACCAATTACCCTAGAAACATCACCCAGTCTTACATCAGAGCAACTCTCTAGTACTCCTTCTGGATCAACAACACCAATTACCCTAGAAAAACCCTAGAAACAACACAACCAGTCTTACATCAGAGGCAGTATCTAATGGTTCTTCAGGATCAACTACAGCAATTACACAGGAAACATCAACAAGTATCACATCAGAGACACTATCTAGTGCTACATCACAATCAACTACAGCTATTACACAGGAAACTTCAACGAGTATCACATCAGAGCCTACTTGTCTAGTTGCTTCATCAGAAATCAACAACTACAGTTATTACACAGGAAACTTCAACGAGTAGCACATCAGAGCCGCTATCTAGTGCTACCCAAGGATCAACTCTAGCTATTACACAGGAAGCTTCAACAGGAATTACATCAGAGCTATTGTCTAGTTCTCCTTCTGAATCAACAACAGCAGTTACCCTTGAAACCTCAGCCACTCTTACATCAGAGAAACTATCTACTGCTTCTTCAGGATCAACTACAGCTATTACACAGGAAACATCAACAGGAGTTACATCAGAGCTACTGTCTAGTACTCCTTCTGGATCAACAACACCAATTACCCTAGAAACATCAACCCCAGTCTTACATCAGAGTATCTAATGGTTCTTCAGGATCAACTACAGCAATTACACAGGAAACATCAACAACTATAACATCAGAGACACTATCTAACATCAGAGACACTACATCAGGCTACATCACAATCAACTACAGCTATTACACAGGAAACATCAACAGGAGTTACATCAGAGCTACTTCCTAGTACTCCTTCGGGATCAACAACACCAATTACCCTAGAAACATCACCCAGTCTTACATCTGAGCAACTCTCTAGTGCTCCTTTCGGATCAACAGCACCAATTACCCTAGAAACAACACCCAGTCTTACATCAAAGCCCCTAAATAGTGCTTTTTCAGGATCAACTACAAGCTATTACACAGGAAACATCAACAGGAGTTACATCAGAGCTACTGTCTAGTACTTCTTCGGGATCAACAACACCAATTACCCTAGAAACATCAGAGAAACATCAACTCAGTCTTACATCAGAGCTACTGTCTAGTACTCCTTCTGGATCAACAACACCAATTACCCTAGAAACAACACCCAGTCTTACATCAGAGGCAGTATCTAATGGTTCTTCAGGATCAACTACAGCAATTACACAGGAAACAACAACAAGTATCACATCAGAGACACTATCTAGTGTTTCATCACAATCAACTACAGCTATTACACAGGAAACTTCAACGAGTATCACATCAGAGCCACTATCTAGTGCTTCTTCAGGATCAACTATATCTATTACAGAGGAAACTTCAACAGGCGTTGCTTCAGAGCTATTGTCTAGTACTCCTTCTGAATCAACAACACCAATTACCCTAGAAACATCACCCAGACTTACATCAGAGACAGTATATAGTACCTCTTCAGAATCAACTACAGCTATTACACAGGAAACATCAACAGGAGTTACATCAGAGCTACTGCCAAGTACTCCTTCGGGATCAACAACACCAATTACCCTAGAAACATCACCCAGTCTTACATCAGAGCAACTCTCTACTACTCTTTTTGGATCAACAACACCAATTACCCTAGAAACAACACCCAGTCTTACATCAGAGTCAGTATCTAATGGTTCTTCAGGATCAACTACAGCAATTACACATGAAACAACAACAAATATCACATCAGAGACACTATCTAGTGCTTCATCACAATCAACTACAGCTATTACACAGGAAACTTCAAATAATATCACATCAGAGCCACTGTCCAGTGCTTCATCAGAAACAACTACAGCTATTACACAGGAAACTTCAACAAGTATCACATCAGAGCCGCTATTTAGTGTTTCATCAGAATCAACTACAGCTATTGCACAGGAAACTTCAACGAGTATTACATCAAAGCCGCTATCTAGTGCTTCCCAAGGATCAACTCTAGCTATTACACAGGAAACATCAACAGGAGTTACATCAGAGCAACTCTCTAGTACTCCTTCTGGATCAACAACACCAATTACCCTAGAAACATCACCCAGACTTACATCAGAGACAGCATCTAGTGACTCTTCAAGATCAACTACAGCAATTAAACAGGAAACATCAACAAGTATCACATCAGAGCCACCATCTAGTGCTTTTTCAGGATCAACTACAGCTATTACACAGGGAACATCAACAGGCGTTAGATTAGAGAAACTGTCTAGTACTCCTTCGGGATCAACAACACCAATATCCCTGGAAACATCATCCAGTTTAATATTTCAGTCACCACCTAGTTCTTCTTCACATACAACCACAGCTATTATACAAGAAACGCCAACAGGTGTCACATCGTTGTCACCATCAACACACCACACCACATCAACAAATGGTACTTCAGAACCAACATCATCTTCTCCTTCAGCATCAATAACAACTACTATATCACACACCTCAACAAATCGTGCATCCAAGCAACCCTCAGCGTCTTCAGAATCAACTGCAACTAGTACACAGCAAACATCAATACGTGTTACATCAGAACCACCATTTACTTCTCTTTCAGCATCAATAACATCTATAACACCACAAACATCAAAAAATGATACATCAGCTACAACTACAAGCCTTATACAGAAAACATCAACCAATGTGACATCAGAGCCAATATCTAGTACTTTTTCAAATTCAACCATCGGCATGACACCAAACATAACAGATGTTACAACAAGAACAGCATTTAGCCCTCCGTCACCAACCACCACTACTACCACCACCACATCAACACCAAAGATAACATCCACATCAGGAGCAACATCCACTAATAGCAGCACAACAACATCAACACAACTGAACAACATTACCCCCACAATGTTGCAGTCAACAAACACAACCACTACTACCACAACTACAGTTCGACAACCAACAGTCACCTCAACCACCACAATACCACAACTACCAAGCACCACTACCACAACAACTACACCACCAAAAGCCACCATAACATCATCAACACCAACCACCACATCAAGACCAATAACCACTAATACCATCACAACAATTCAACAACCACCAACCACCACAACAACATCAACACAAATAAACAACACCATATCAGCACCAACCACCACTACTACCACCACCACCAACACATCAACACCAAACACAATATCCACATCAGCAGCAACATCCACTAATAGCACCACAACAATTCAACAAGCAACAACCACCACGACAACATCAATACAAATTACCAACATTACCACCACAATGTTGCAGCCAACAAACACAACCACCACAAGAACAATACCACTGACCATTACAACGCAACAACTTACAACCACTGTGCCACAACCGGCAATAATCACAACTGCAACACCAACAACCCCCACCACAACAGTACCAGGACCAACAACCACTACTACCACAACTACAGTTCGACAACAAACAGCCACCTCAACCACCACATTACCACAACTATCAAGCACTACTACCACAACAACTACACAACCAATAGCTACCATAATATCATCAACACCAACCACCACATCAAGACCAACAACCACTAATACCATCACAACAATTCAACAACCACCAACCACCACAACAACATCAACACAAAAAAACACCATATCAGCACCAACTACCACTACTACCACCACCAGAACCACCACATCAACACCAAACACAACATCCACATCAGCAGCAACATCCACTAATAGCACCACAACAATTCAACAAGCAACAACCACCACAACAACATCAACACAAGTTACCAACATTACCACCACAATTTTGCAGCCAAAAAACACAACCACCACAAGAACAATACCACTGACCATTACAACGCAACAACTTACAACCACTGTACCACAACCAGCAATAATCACAACTACAACACCAAAAACTAACACCACCACAACAGTACCAGGACCAGCAACCACTACTACCACAACTACAATTCGACAACCAACAGCCACCTCAAATACCTCAATAGAACTACTACCAAACACCACTACCATAACAACTACACAACCAATTGCCACCACAACATCATCAACACCAACCGCCACATCAGGACCATCAATCACTAATACCACCACAACAATTCAACAACCAACAACCACCACAACATCAACACAAAAAAACAACACCACTTCAGGACCATCAACCATTAATACCCCCACAACAATTCAACAACCAAGAACCACCACAACATCAACACAAAAAAACACCACATCAGGACCATCAACCATTAATACCACCACAACAATTCAACAACCAACAACCACTACAACATCAACACAAAAAAACAGCACCATCTCAGGACCAACCACCACTACTACCACCACCACAACAATTCAACAACCAACAACCACCACAACATCAACACAAAAAAACACCAAATCAGGACCAACCACCACTACCACAATTCATCAACCAACAACCACCCCAACAACAGTATCAAAAACAACCACCACAACCACATCAGGACCAACAAACAATTCTACCACCTCATCAGGATCAACAACTACCACATCAGGAACATCAACCACAACAACAACCCCAAAAACAACTACTACCCGAACAACATCTACTACACTAACAACTGCTACAGCACCCCAAACAAAAACAACTACTACAACAACAGCAGCAGCAGCAACAACAGTTGCACAAGCTTATCCACTGCCAATTTATGAGATTCGTGTTGTCCTCAAGTATACTTATGTTCAAGAGCTCAGTGATCCTACAAGTAAGGAATTCAACACATTGGCTGTCATGGTGATTGAAGTGGTAAGTGTTAGATTACTGACTGAAAAATTCAGTATTCAATACAGAAGACTTTATGTATGACTCAAACAGCTTTCGCATCATCTTTCATTAACTAAGACTGTTAAATACACACACACACACACACACACACACACACACACACACACACACACACACAAACAAACAAATGTTAAAGATTATAAATAGGGTTAGATCTGAACAATTTAATGTAAAATCAGTGCTTTAGACTACTGCAGTGGTTCTCAAATAGTGGGGCGCGGCGCGATGCCTGCACGTGTGACCCCAGGGAATATACTTTTAATGCCTACTAGAATAAAGTCTAGTAACATGATGAAAAAATACATTGTCATTATGTGTGTGTGTATGTATATATATATATATATATATATATATATATATATATATATATATATATATATGTATGTGTGTGTGTGTGTGTAATAGGGCTGTCAAGGCGTTAACGCAAATTCACTTTAATGGCACTAATTATTAACTCGTGATTAAAACAGGTGTGTATTACTGTGAGTGATCTGCTGCTTCACGCTGTGTTGTGTTGGCGAATGAAGAAGACCCGGACAATAAAGAACAAAAAAGAACAAATGAATAAAGAAACTTCAGTCTGTTATCGCTTATAATGTTAGGATGACAATAGTTGTATTTTATTAACAAAAAACAACAACATGCATCCTTACTAAATTTTCCCAAATTATGCCTATATATATTTTAAATATATGACATTTATTCAATTTTTTTCTACAGTTGAATATAATCTATAAAGAAAGATATGGCTACTTATTTGTCTGGACCATTGTCATATCCTTCAGGTAAGACTAACTGTTTATAAATTCATAAGTTGAATGACTGTTGAAAAGTATCTTTCTTACTTTATTCATTGAGGTTGTGTAAACCATTGTGTTATTGATTATACTGCTTATACTGTGTTCATGATATTCCAAGTCTAACAGTTACATTTTTAGTTTCTTTCTCAAGCTTAGCATAATAGCATAGAAACAAAAACTACTGCATGAAAGGATAAGAATATGACATTAACAAAGACCCCCCCCCCTCCAGTTTACAGACCAAACGTGCAGGTGACAACACAGTAGCAGATGTCCAGCTGGTTTTTAACAAACAGGCCATAACACCCCTCCCTACTGGTGATGAAGTTGTGAATGTACTGCGAAATGTTGCAGAAAATAATAATACTTTCATTGTGAAATTTGATAACAGCACAATCATTCTCATCAGTGAGTACATACATACATGCTATCAAATCTGTATTTAACATTATATACATTTTAACATGATAAAAATTGTGTTTTTTTTTAATTAATTTTATTTCCACGTCATTGCAATAATGACATTTCTTTTCTATTTACAGATTATCCATACACTGTCCCTGTTCTATTCCGTACAAATGGCACTTATGTAGCAGCTCTCTCAAATTCAGCTTCAGACTTATTTACAAACCGAACAGTCATGCTTAAAACAGGAGTAAGTATATTTTATACAAACATGAACCAGATTCACACCTTTTCACAGATGCAAGCACATATTACAGCATAAATTATTATTTTATATTTTTATTCAATTATAGTTTTTAGTACACCTTTAACCAGTTATTTCATTCCTGTTCACAGCTAAACCCATACTTTACTGCTGACTTCACTTATTCATTTACTGACTTAACTATGTCAAACTTCAGGTATTTATATTAAGTGCATTTTGCATCACAACAGTAATTTTCATATAAAATAAGTCATTTTACACATTTTTTTATATTCACTTATTTAGCAATGGAGGTCGTATAACAAATGTTGACACAATTCTGAACTATATGGAGGTGAATTTTGCCATGTCTGGTGGTATTCCCAACAACACTCAAATTTGGAGAACTATGATTAGAGCAGCCCAAAATGTGAGCCTTCCCTTCAAGATCTACACAACTGACATCATAGTGAATGGCACATGTAAGTTTACAAATGTATTATACATGCACAATTACATTTTCACATTTATAGTTTTTCAGAAATTCCACAACCTACAAAATCATATGTAAAACAATTCCAAGTACACTCCAGTCATCTTATAGTGTTTAAATGTCATTGTGTAAGCTTCAGAGAATATACTTTTAATTGGCAAATAAAGACTAAATTCAATATTGACATACATTATCTGTTTATTTATATTATTTATCATTTATTCCAACAGTAATGTCATCGAGCAATGTCAGCAGTACGATCAGTGTGTTCATGGCATGCTTCATGGTGGCTGTGTCACTTTTGTTGACATGGCCCAGCTGATGCTAACCCTCTCCTTTCTTCAGAAAGTGAACAGAAAGGTTTGAGACTACAGTTTCATTGCTGAGGCATGCATTTTCTAGCGTTTTCTTAGCATATTATTTTTATTTATATTGTAAATGCACATGCTTAAAATCCACAATAATAAATTGCCTAAGCATGTGAGTATGATAAATTATGGCTTGAACTCATAGTTTTAATTTTAATGAATTTCTGATATAAGGGGTGGTGGGCATTGCATAAATTATTCATTATATTGTTTTATTGTATATAAATAAATCCTTGAGGTAAACATGAAGGAAATGCTTTGTAACAAGAAAACACAAAGCGAAAATGGCAACATCACTATGATGTTACTTTTTCTATCTAAAATAAAGGTGTTATGGAATTTCTGTTATGGATTTTAATCTGAAATATATTTTAAACCAAAAATGATGTTGCATTATAATTTACTCTAAATTAATAATGAAAAAAATCAAAAACACACTGCCTGTAAACAATGCTTACTAAGTGGTTTGACTGGTTTAATTACATGTCTTACACTGTTCACTCTGGCAGGCATTCCAACAGGATTGTGTAGCAATAGTATAAAGACAATAGTATATTCTAATGATCTGTAATTTTACACACCAAGTAATGTAGTAAAAGATTGTCATTTATATTTCCTTGTTTAAACTTGTGCACTTTCCTTTTTTGCTTTAATTTAAATGTCATTTATTTTCATTCTTTTGATGAACTCAGCAGCACAATGTATTTATGTACTGTAGTGGGTTTCCATATCTTTGGACTATGTATTTATTGAGATATTTTAATATATTAAACGATGTATATACTATAATGTAGCTGCATTGATTGTAGCACTTCGTGTTTATTAATACACAACTTAGTTTCTAATAAACGCATGAGCTTTAAATTACCTTTTTTCCAGTAAACTAATACACATGAATACATGGAATGAGTCTTCGAAATTAAGGAAAGACACAGCAGACACAAATTGAATTACATTTGTGTGAGTGAGACAATTTTTATTAATTAGGTAATCTGACTCGCATGGAAGTGTATCGAGCATGGATCATAAATTTATAGTGTACGCTATATTCGTTACACAAATTTTAAAACGATGTCCTGTAATAGCGTTACAGGAACCAAAAAGAACACAAACACAAGATGACCACAAGATGGCAGCATTTTATGTTTTGACATGGGCATTTGCAGCATACATATACCTATGCAAAAGTACATAGAGGCAAATTTATTAAGGAATTGAAATATGCCACAAAAAGAAAATCCTTTATATCATGGCCAACTAAATGTATAGTTTTTTCCCCCTAAAAGGTGTATGTGAATTTATAAGTATCAATTATTTCTGTGAAATGTATAACCTGGATTTTGTTTCTTATGGCCATGTGTGTGTTTTTTAAGCTTATCAAATGTTTTCAGTGATTTTTATAATTAATTCATCTGCATATGCTCATTTAATTTTTATTTTCGCAAAGTGATTTACTAAATGCATGATACATTTTTGCTGTTTTTTGGTGTTGCTAGAGAAAGTTGTTTAAATCCATATAATCTTTTATTATATTCTTGAGGTCAAAAGTTAATGTCAAAAAGTCAAGAATACATGAGCTATAAATAACACTGTGCTTGAGACGCCTGGGAGGCAACATTTTTTGAAACACGCTGGTCTTAAGTCGTGCTATAATTGATGTGTTATAATTAACTGCCTTGCCCATTCATACTGGAAAAGTCCATTTAGTAAGGAATAAAAGAACACCTTTGTTTTCCCAAAACCTGTTCTTAGGTATTGTTAACGAAAGCCTTTTTGTGAACTGTTGTTACACTGTATGATTTAGAATGAAATGCAATTCTAAAATGAAACAGCACGACCTATAAAGCAGAATAGTTTGGTAAACAAAAGAAATTAAATCTATATAATTTTGCTTCTGTAGTAACAGTTCTTTCAAGGGGAATACGGTGAGACATTAACTGGCAAAAAAGCATGATCTTAAGGAAAAATGTTATGCTTGGGCAAAGTCTGAGATCTATGAGGTCTATGTCTATTGTCACAATCCTTTTTGCTATAAAGTGGGTAAAAAGCTGGGTTGACTATGAGATGTGTGTGTGTGTGTGTGTGTGTGTGTATGTGTGTATACAGACGTGGACAAAATTGTTGGTACCCTTTGGTCAATGAAAGAAAAAGTCACAATGGTCACAGAAATAACTTTAATCTGACAAAAGTAATAATAAATAAAAATTCTATAAATGTTAACCAATGAAAGTCAGACATTGTTTTTCAACCATGCTTCAACAGAATTATGTAAAAAAATAAACTCATGAAACAGGCATGGACAAAAATGATGGTACCCCTAGAAAACACAGAAAATAATGTGACCAAAGGGACATGTTAATTGAAGGTGTGTCCACTAATTAGCATCACAGGTGTCTACAACCTTGTAATCAGCCATTGGGCCTATATATATGGCTCCAGGTAATCACTGTGTTGTTTGGTGATATGGTGTGTACCACACTCGACATGGACCAGAGGAAGCAAAGGAAAGAGCTGTCTCAAGAGATCAGAAAGAAAATTATAGACAAGCATGTTAAAGGTAAAGGCTATAAGACCATCTCCAAGCAACTAGATGTTCCTGTGAGTACAGTTGCACATATTATTCAGAAGTTTAAGATCCATGGGACTGTAGCCAACCTCCCTGGACGTGGCCGCAGGAGGAAAATTGATGACAAATCTAAGAGACGGATAATCCGAATGGTAACAAAAGAGCCTAGAAAGACTTCTAAAGAGATTCAAGGTGAACTTCATGCTCAAGGAACATCAGTGTCAGATCGCACCATCCGTCGTTGTTTGAGCCAAAGTGGACTACATGGGAGACGACCAAGGAGGACACCATTGTTGAAAACGAATCATAAAAAAGCAAGACTGGAATATGCCAAACTACATGTTGACAAGCCACAAAGCTTCTGGGAGAATGTCCTGTGGACAGATGAGACAAAAATCGAAGTTTTTGCCAAGGCACATCAGCTGTATGTTCACAGACGAAAAAATGAAGCATATCAAGAAAAGAACACTGTCCCTACTGTGAAACATGGAGGAGGCTCTGTTATGTTCTGGGGCTGCTTTGCTGCGTCTGGCACAGGGTGTCTTGAATCTGTGCAGGGTACAATGAAATCTCAAGACTATCAAGGAATTCTAGAGAGAAATGTACTAGCCAGTGTCAGAAAGCTTGGTCTCAGTCGCAGGTCATGGGTCTTGCAACAGGACAATGACCCAAAACACACAGCTAAAAACACCCAAGAATGGCTAAGAGGAAAAAATTGGACTATTCTAAAGTGGCCGTCTATGAGCCCTGACCTCAATCCTATTGAGCATCTTTGGAAGGAGCTGAAACATGCAGTCTGGAAAAGGCACCCTTCAAACCGGACACAACTGGAGCAGTTTGCTCATGAGGAGTGGGCCAAAATACCTGCTGAGAGGTGCAGATGTCTCATTGACAGTTACAGGAAGCGTTTGATTGCAGTGATTGCCTCAAAAGGTTGCGCAACAAAATATTAAGTTAGGGGTACCATCATTTTTGTCCATGCCTGTTTCATGAGTTTATTTTTTTACATAATTCTGTTGAAGCATGGTTGAAAAACAATGTCTGACTTTCATTGGTTAACATTTATAGAATTTTTATTTATTATTACTTTTGTCAGATTAAAGTTATTTCTGTGACCATTGTGACTTTTTCTTTCATTGACCAAAGGGTACCAACAATTTTGTCCACGTCTGTATATATGTGTGTGTGTGTGTGTGTGTGTGTGTGTGTGTATGTGTTTGGAATGTTTCTTAAAATAGTCTCTAACCTCTAACCCCCAGATGCTTATAAACAGCAAACATCTGTGTCATGCATAGCTGATAAGACAATCAACCATGAAGATTATGCATTAGATAAAGAGCCACCCTGAAGAGGAATGTAACAAAGGAAAAATATGTCACTGGTTCTGGAGACACAAGTTTTCAACAGAAACTGGTTTCTCCATCACTTATTTAAATTTAAAAGATTTTATATGCTCTGACTGATATGTTACCTATTTTTTTTTACTGCTTATTCCATTTTACTTGATTGGACAGTTAAAAATTAGACCAACTGGTTAAGTTGATGTTTTTTACACCTATTTAGTGCATACTCAAATTTTATTCTGGAACCAAATGGGGTATTTTGAAGTTGTATGTCATTTGTTTCAATATTGGATTGTGTGTAATGAAATGTTTTTCTACTAAAAGTTTTTGAGTTGGCTTACCTATAAGTTGAAGACATTCTGTAATCTTTCATCAACAAGTCATTTCCTCCCATACAACTCCCACGCACTAGAAAAAAATGCTTTTCACAACTACCATGTTGTTCATCAAAATCAGAATACCAGTTTCTACTAACAACCATGCCACAAAGTTCCTGAGATCATATTAAATGAAGCTCTCGATCTGCACATAAATGAGTTGCTTATATAATAATGATAATAACAATAATTATAATCAACATTCTTTAGAAATATGTTAAGTAGAGGGACAGCTGATCATTGATCTACTGTGGCCACCCATAATGGGGCAATTATTCTTTTTAAAAAGTATCCTTTAGAATATTTTTATGGAAATAAATATCATCTTTGCAATACTATCCAATGCCTTGAATGCAAATGGAAGAAACTTGAGAAACAACTAAGGTTGTTTATCCAGTAAAGCTGCATTCCATCTCTGTGTATCAACCTTGTGAGCATAGCCGATCCAATTGTGCTATGCTGTCTGCTTGATATCTTGAAATATTTATTGTTTGTTGCTGAAACAAATTAGGAGACTGTGCACTTTGTGTTGATTTTGTCAATCTTATTTGCCACAGTCATGTTTAAACTGTTATATAAAACAAATTTGAAGTTACTCTTGAAGACAAAATATTTCTGACTTTCTGAAAGTATTTTATCAAGCAAATACTAATCTATTATAGCAAAGGAAAGAGGTTAATCACGGTAAAGACATTCTGAAATATAGTGCTGTATATACATATGCACATACACATACGTGACAAAAAATAGCCCCACAACAGGCAAACTAAAGTATCATATGTTTAAAGAACCATAACACAACAGCACTGAGATAGGCTTGTGAACTTGCTAGACCCATAGGTTAATCAGTCCAACAAGCTACCTAGCCAGTTACTCATAAGAATGGATGGAACTCTAATCACGGTGAACATATCTGTGATGCACCTTTATGTCCATTGTTCCTTATGCAAATTGAGTTTTTTCTGGTGGTGACGCACATGAAATGTATTCATCACGTAAATGGAAAAAAGGGCATAGAAAGCAGTGATTTTAAGTCCAGTAATGACAGCAATGTCTGCATTATAAAGAGGAATGCAAACCTGTCTGGAAGTGAAAGGTTAGGTTACCTGTTATGCATGCTCATAAATCTTGGAAAATTGAAGCATTTTGGTGATTGCCATTTTTTTGCACCTCCTGTGCATTATCTTTGGCTGGAAGTTTTGAACCATTTAATGAAACCATAATTTAAACAAACTCATTACACTACAAAAGGATCCAGCTAGGTGTGAGGCAGCTTTTTTACAAATTGAACAGCAACATGCCTTGTGACTGTTTTAATTGAGAGGCACAGATCTAAATCTACATTGTGTTTGTTTTATTTTGTTTGTTTGTTTTTAGGCAAAATTTAGGCTTTAAATTTTCTACTGTTTCTACTCAAAGTGAGACTGAATTTAATGGAACTGACGTTGGCACCATTGGCCGATTTTTAATAATGTCAATTAACCAAAACAATGGCAACGTCAACAACATCAAAAACCAATGGCTATTATGGTATGGTATAGTATGGTAAATAAAGATTTTTACCCATATGTTAAATTCTACTGATGTTCGCAATGTTTGAGATATATGTACATAATGGCTCAAGAATAACTCAATTAAAAACTAGCTTAATTGAAAATTGAAAACAAATGCACAAAAATTACAAACCAACCAATGTACAGAGGGAGGAGTGTATCTTAGTGGTTTAAGGTGCTGGAATACTGATCTGAAGGTCGCAGTTCAATCCCCGGTATTGCCCTTGGGTCCTTGAGCAAGGCCCTTAACCTTCTGTACTCCAGGGGCACCTTATCATGGCAGACTCTACGCTCTGACCCCAACTTCCAAACAAGTTTGAATATGTAAGGAAAATTTTCACTATGCTGTAATGAATATGTGACAAATAAAGATTATTCTGTTCTATTCTATTCTATTCTATTCTATAAGACTCAATTTACCACAAAGGAACACCTTGTTTTAAATCTACTTTAAAGCCTACTCTAATAGCATGTCTTGGTGTGCTTTTGTCCTCCTTTCTTGCACATTTGTGCATGACCTTTTTACTTTTGTGTGGGTGGAAATATTCTCTCTTTTGTTTATACTTTTGTGACCTTTTGTAAAATCACTATCTAAGACTCTGCAACGTCTAATGTTGTCTTAAAATTTTAAGATATAGTGTGATTTATAATGGCACGCTCTCTACATTTACTGTACTTAATCTCTTTGATTTCTAGCTGTTGTTCATATTGTTCATCTTCAGTAGGTTTGTAACCTGTCATGCTATGCGCTTTTGGTTTAGACACCTGCTACAGGACACTCCTATTTATATGTTTATAATCGGTCAGATTTCTGTGTGTAAGGTATTGTGACTGTGTTTTGCTGAGAAGGAGGATTAAAAAAGAATGCAATGTAGGAACATAATATTCTCCCACGACTATGGGTTGAGTCATTGCTAATTTATCTACACAACTAAATTTCCAACATCCAAAGTGCTTTTGTAATTACTTCCTCCTACCTATACATTTTCTCTTGAAGTTATTATCACATAACAATACCTGTATAGGTTCTAAATTTGCTGCCGGCAAAGTTAGACTTATGATGAATGGAAAAAATGGCATGTTTAAGTCATATACTGTATGCTATGAACAGGAACAGAATCATTCATTAAACAGCACACACTCCCAATATGACAGCTTTTAAGTACTTAAGAATTATGCTCTTATTGATGACATACTAACATACTAACAATAGAAAATTTGTATGTAGATGTTTGTATGTATGTTTTAAATTTAGTTGTGTATACAAATAGCAATGACTCAACCAGTAGTCATGGGAGAATACTATGTTCTTACATTGCACATTGCATACTTGGCTAAACATTCACTTACGTATCCAATAAGTGATATTGTGAGATTATCCATTGTCCGGAGTGTGTAAAAATAGCTTTTCTTTATTTTAAATAATTATACTTTACGTTACTTAACAGTGCTTTAATTTTGCATTTAATATTGAACTCAAATGGTATAACGTTTTCCTTTTTGGATTATGAATACTAATGTGCACAACACCTTTCTTGGACGTTAAATCTAGGAACAATATTTTCAGCTGATATTATCGATATGCATTTACTTTTTACACATATGTCTATTTTGGAATTTAGTATGAATTTTTTTATTGGGAGTTATTGTCATTGATAAAAGCACATGTGAAGTAAATGAGTTCATAAATGAGTTGTCACTTATGTTGTGAAAACTTTAAACAATATTTTTTCACAAAAATCTGTTTTGTCTTTCTTGTAGCTAATAATACAAAATATGATTAACAATAATTTCAATTACAAAAGACACACGTTAATTAATTAATTAATTTATATTTGCTTGTTTGAGATCACACCTTGGGAAAAGGCTTATTTTAAAGCAACGTCCTATTAGTAACTTTATTCATTTAGTGTTGTGACTCAGAAATTACCTTTATTTTTAGTTTGCCGGAAGTAACATTTACTGACAGTGCTGTAATATTTTGTATCTTTGAGAAAACCAGTACGCACAGTTTATTATTTTATTATTGTTATTATTATTATTTTATTACAACATGTAAACTTTGTAATTTAGCATATGACTTTTTATAATCTCTAATAAGACAATTTCTTTGGTTGTGTGTGTTACATTTAAAGCAACTGATTATTGTGCGATTAATCGCAAGTTAACTCTTGGTTTTCTTGCATTTTTTGAAAACTTTTCATTGTGATTTGTATAGCACTTTAACAATGGATATTGGTCTCAATAATGGTCTCAAAGCCATTTTGCAGAGATAGAACTCTTATAAAGTATATAAAAAGTGTTTAAGGTAAGTTTATTCCTTATTTGTTGTGATCTTAAATTGTTCCTAAATATGAATCTGCAAGTTGCTTTTTGACAAACTATAATCCCTAATGGTTTATGCCAGCCTTTTGCCCAGTTTTATATAGATCAGGTTAACACTCCTACCATGACTGAATGGATAAATGAATGAATTTTATTGAAACCATATTTAATACATATCTTCAGCACCCCGTTTTGTTGATAATACCTAACACACCTAACAAAGTCAATCCTGGCAAGAATACCAACTAACTGCCTTAAGGGCTGAACACAAATAACCACAGAGATCATCACTGACGTCAAAGATTCTAAGACACACTTGTAGATACAATCACATAATGTACTTTTTTTTAGAATCAACTTCAAATAGAAAATAGGAAATGGAAATATACAAATTGATGTTAAGTTAGATATATAATTAAAATACAATCTATTACAAAGCATGATCTTTTATTACTTAGTTTACTAAAAATTCATAATTGTTGGCAGATTGCTTTGGAATAAACACTTGCAATTATAGTAGCATTTCTCAGACAACAGGTTCTACCAGATACCACCATCTGACAAGTATGTGAAAAGATTTGTAAAAGATATTGCAGTGAACAACAGCAGCATCTATTATTTTAATAATTTCTATTATAATAATTAATTTCACTGAACAGCAGCAATTATAACTAAGCTTCAGTTAGTTCAGAATGCAGCGATGAGAGTGCTCACTAGAACTACGAGACATGCATATCACTCCTGACCAATACAGCATTAAATGGTCTCACGCCAGTACCTGACCAAATTATTAGAGCCTTATGTTCTGCCGCGTCTACTTCGAGCAAACTATGCAGGCTGTCTGTCAGTGACTCGTATTAGGAAAACTACAGCGGGGGGGGGGGGCAGAGCTTTCTCGTACAAAGCCCCAAAGTTATGGAACTCCCTCCTGATTAACATTAGAGAATCAGACAGTCTCAGTGCTTTAGTCCAGGCTGAAAATGTATTTATTTTACCAAGCATTCAGTGAATAGTTTTGCCTTAGATGAAGGAGCAGATCTAGGGGACTCACGGATGTTGAGTTTTATAGTTATCTGGTATGTTTAGGTGCTGCCTGCCTCCCTCTCATTAAACACTCGGGTTTGTGGCGGTGAGAGTGACTGTTTACATATCAGGGAGCTCTCATATTCACTACACACACTTCAATTGTGATTATGCCTATCTGTTCTTTTCTATCTTTTTCTCTCTCTCTCTCTCTCTCTCTTTCCCTGTTGATAATTTAATTGAATTATTATTGTTATTCTTCATAATCCAGTCGATCCAGGAAAGTGCTGTGAAAAATTGACATGCTATATTTTATGACTTATTTTTTATATAAGAAAAGCATGTCATTTCAGTTAAGTTAAAAATAAGTTAAAAATAATACAGATTAACATAATGGTTTCCATTTGAAAGAATATTGACGTACATGATTCAGTTATGTGTCAGATCAGTGGAAAAAATTTGTCCTGATAAAATCATGTTTGTTAGCAACAGGCTGATGTTTAAGTGAAGCTCGTACACATATTGTGGGTGGAGCAACAGACCAATCTCTCGGACGGAGAGAGAGCGCACAAGACATTTTACTTTTAGATACCACACACCCATATTAACATTTCACTTTAAGTGTACCCATTCCTTTACTGCTATAAATAGTTATTGTTGGAAAACAGCCTTCAAGAAACACAACGGGTTATTGTTAGGTTGTTCTTATTGACAATTTTGCAATCTATTCATTTAATTGGTTGTGCAATATTAGTAAGAGAGAAAGTTTCTTGCAAATATTTATTTTTAACATTTTTAAGTCATAATGTTGTTCTGGCACACATATATCCAACATTTGAATAATTACCATGTTAGACATATTTTTTTACCACTATTATAAATTGATAAATTGCTTGTCTGATAAATTTTAATAACAGTAGATATTTGCAACCAACTCCCATCTAGCATCTTATAATTTGCATTTAACCTGATTAAATTAAACCTCTCTCTCTATCCATCACACAAACACACACTATAATTTAAAACAAGGCACCATTTAAGATAGCTAAGATGTTCCTTTTATTATTTTCACTGACATGTAAAGTAATCATACTTGTAATCACACGTTCCTTGTGTTCTGCAGATGTGAATATTAATCACATATGGATTCACGATAATATAAGCTTTTAAAATATTGTGATTTTAATTAATTACATTTATAATGATTTAGATTTATGTATAATTATTTCGATGATTTACAATTATAACACTTTTTGGAAAAAATATGCTCATTTTATTAACAAATGAACCAATTAGTCACAAGCACCTAATGCTTTCTATATTTCTTAAAGAATTATAAACTTAGAAGCAGAAAAAAGCAAATGGTTTTGCACATCACATATTTTATATATCAGCATATGTCACAGTGCCTTTACTTTAGATACGACGTAAGACATGAAAAATATTCAAATTTCATACTCAGTTTAATTCAAGAAATAACGAAGAACTTTAGAGTCACATTTTTTTCTAAAATGGTATCAAAGGTTTTTACAGTAATGTACTGCTTGAGATATGATATATGGGCTGAATTCTTCTTTTAACTTGCTTGGATGATTCAGAAAAGTCAGAGGCTTAAGATTTAACTACAGTCATGTAGGTTATAGCTCAGTGCAGCACGCATGACGAAACCCATGAACAGAAAACAAATGCGTAAGTGATGGGTAAAAAGCCCCTCCTATGTCTTACGTCTTTAGACATCAGAAGGGAAAAATGTTAAGAATGTTACAGAAAACCAAAAAAAGCACAGAATACTTTTGTAATGTATTTGTAAATAGTTTTATTACGCATAGTTATATGTTCAAAATTAAAACTAGGAAATATAATGAATATCATCAGAAACAATTTGCATTTCAGGGGGAACTATATTTTTTGGTTAAGTGTGATCTGAAATGTTATTGTATTTTTATACATTTCTGTTTTAAAAAGGCACATGTTGCACATATGCACAAGTATATAAAAACAAACAAAAAATGTACAAATATGAATCATGTTAATATATTGTGTTACAATAATTTAGCACTCGAATATTATTATTTTAAAATTTTATAGCAAGCATTGAAACACATTTTCAACATAGGAAGTTATCACATTAGCTTCCTGCTCTTGAATAGACAACAATGGAATGCTGTCTGCAATGCGACTTTCAAACAAGACAAGGTGAAGACAGGTGCCAGGTATCAACTTCCAATCAGCATCAATGAGAAAAACAGGTTATTCATTTTCACAACACACGGCCTATAAAAACCCAAACCATGACAAGTTTTCTTTTAGTAGCCTGAACTTTGAGACTATGACACAGACCTAAGACTAGGGACTATATTTTTTAAACCTCTAAATCTTTTAAAGATTACAGATCAACTGGGTGAGTTTAAGATCCTGCAAATTCTTATTATTAAAAAAAAGGATATAAAAGTAATTTATGTTTAATACCCAGTGAAATTCAATGTTGTATCTTATATGCCACTACAGCATTCCAATGTGCATATATTATATATATATATATATATATATATATATATATATATATATATATATATATATATATATATATATATATATATATATATATATATACACATAATTAATATATAGTAATGTATGTATTATATATATATATATATATATATATATATATATATATATGTATATGTATGTATATATATATATATATGTGTATACACATATATATATATATATATATATATATATCTATATATATATGTGTGTGTGTGTATATATATGTATATGTATATGTATATGTATATATATATATATGCTATGTGTGTGTGTGTGGTGTGTACTATATATAGTGTGTGTGTATATATATGTATATATATACTCTCTCTATATATATATGTGGTGTGTGTGTGTGTGTGTATATATATATATATCTATATATATATATATATATGTGATATATATATATATATGTATATATATATATATCTATATATGTATATATATATATGGTCTATATATATATATACTATATATATATATATAGTATATATATATATATATATATATATATATATATATATATATATATATATATACACACATACATATGTGTTTGTGTGTATCTTAATAAGAACTAATATGCAATCAAATTACAACCATGGTTAATTATTAACATTTCAAAAGATTTTAAATATCTTTATACCTCTAGGGAGGGACTTTCGACAACAGTGTTTAAAAATCCTCCCAGACAGGTTTAGATGTTGAAAATTGAGAGAATGCACCAGCTTTCAGAAAACACACTGGTATCCCCATGTATTTGTATTAGACATCAAGATTGCATACCAATGTATAAATCATGTTGAATTAAAAAAACATAGAATGCAATGCAATGAACTGAAACATGATGTGATAACATGGCATCCTGATACAATTTTAAACATTTCTAATAAATGTAAAATCATTTGTCTGATATCATTTAAAGGTATTATTGGAAAACAAACAGGATGAAGGGAAAAGGAGTGATCATTTTCATACTGAGTAAGTGGTTGATCTGAACCAGTGGATTTCTGCTTTATCATTTAAGCCATAATATAAAGTTTCAGATGTTATAATAATACAAACTAACACTATTACTACTACTACTACTACAACTACTACTACTACTACTAATAATACTACTAATAATACTAATAATAATAATAATAATGATGATGATAATTAATTAATTCAATCTCCTCCACTATAGGTATTATTGTGCAAATTTCATTAGCGCAATCATCAGCTGCAACAGAATCACCAAGCACTGAAACAACTGAAATAATTACCGAGAGCACACTGGGAATATCAACAAGTCTAAGTGAAACATCACCAAGTTCTGCTGAAACAAGTGCAGAAACAACACTGGGAACATCAACTTATCCAACTGAAACATCAGAATCCACATCTGTCACATCTTCAGTGTCATCAAGTTCTGCTGAAACAACACTGGGAACCTCAGCTAGTCCATTTGAAACATCAGAATCCACAGCTGTCACATCTTCAGTGTCACCAAGTTCTGCTGAAACAACTGCAGAAACCACACTGGTAACCTACACTGGTCCAATTGGAACATCAGAATTCACAGCTGTAACATCTTCAGTGTCACTAAGTTCTGCTGAAACAACTGCAGAAACAACACTGGTAACCTACACTAGTCCAATTGGAACATCAGAATTCACAGCTGTAACATCTTCAGTGTCACTAAGTTCTGCTGAAACAACTGCAGAAACCTCACTGGTAACCTACACTGGTCCAATTGGAACATCAGAATTCACAGCTGTCACATCTTCAGTGTCACTAAGTTCTGCTGAAACAACTGCAGAAACAACACTGGTAACCTACACTAGTCCAATTGGAACATCAGAATTCACAGCTGTAACATCTTCAGTATCACTAACTTCTGCTGAAACAACATTGGGAACCTCAGCTAGTCCATTTGTAACATCAGAATCCACAGCTGTCACATCTTTATCACCAAGTTCTTCTCCTGAATCAACCACAGAAACAACACTGGGAACATCAACTTATCCAACTGAAACATCAGAATTCTCAGCTGTCACATCTTCACTGTCACCAAGTTCTGTTGAAACAACACAGGGAACCTCAACTAGTCCATTTGAAACATCCAAATTCACAGCTGTCGCATCTTCAGCATCACTAAGTTCTTCTGTTGAAACAACACTGGGAACATCAACCAGTCTTGTTGAAACATCAGAATCCACAGCTGTCACATCTTCAGTGCCACTAACTTCTGCTGAAACAACTGCAGACACAACACCGGGCACCTCAGCTAGTCTATTTGAAACATCAGAACCCACAGATGTCCTATCTTCAGCATCACCAAGTTCTTCTTCTGAAAGAACACTGGGAACCTCAGCTAGTCCAATTGAAACATCAGTATTCACAGCTGTAACATCTTCAGTGTCACCAACTTTTGCTGAAACAACTGCAGAAACAACACTGGTAATCTACACTAGTTCAATTGGAACATCAGAATTCACAGCTGTCACATCTTCAACATCACAAAGTTCTGCTGCAAGAACTGGAGCGATAACACTGGGAACATCAACTAGTCTTACTGAAACATCAGAGCCCACATCTGTCACATCTTCAATGTCACCGAGTTCATCTACTGGAACAACTGCAGAAACAACATTAGAATCCACAACACATATTACTCATACAATTGCCGAATCAACTTCAGGTACCACAATCCTACCATCAACAAGTGACATAGACACATCAGAAATCACATCAAGAACCACTTCAACTACAGGTATCACAAAAATGTTGCAACTTTCATATTTAGATTTTGTGAATCACTTGCTGAATGAACTACACTCTCCTGAAATATTAAAGTTGTACATATCAGAATGAACAGGGGCACGGTGGCTTAGTGGTTAGCACGTTCGCCTCACACCGCCAGGGTCCGGGTTTGATTCCCCTATCGGCCATGTGTGTGTGGAGTTTGCATGTTCTCCCCGTGCCTCAGGGGGTTTTTCTCCGGGTTCTCCGGCTTCCTCCCGGTCCAAAAAACATGCATGGTAGGTTGATTGGCATGTTGGAAAATTGTCCCTAGTGTATGAATGTGTGTGTGATTGTGTGTGTGTGTGTGCCCTGCGATGGGTTGGCATTCCATCCAGGGTGTATCCTGCCTTAATTCACATAGACGCATGAGATAAGCACATGCTCCCCGTGACCTGAGGGAAGATCGGATAAAGCAGTAGAAAATGAATGAATGAATTTCAGAATAATTTATTGTTGATATTAAGTAGATATGACTTTAGATGAACAACAATACATGAGATACTGAGTCATTATTTATTTTTACCAAAAAAAATAATTAAAAGAAGACATTCTAATCCTTTCTATTGATTCAATAGTTTCATCTAATATAATCCCTACTTTAGCAGTAATCAGAGTTGGGGAGTAACTAGTTATATATAACGGCATTACAGAATTTAATTGCAAAATAGTAATCCATTACAGTGTTACAGAAAAAAAACATGTAATTAAATTAGTTACTTTAGAAAAAGTTGAAGATTACTTGCATTTACAACCCTCCCGAGAACAATGAGCAACAAGTCCTTCTCTAACATAATTGCTGATGATTTTCCTCATTGGAATTGTTTTAACACACACAAAATGCTAAAACCTCAGCTTTTATAATGGCCATAAACCAAAGGCATTTAATTAGCAGCACCTGTGTGCTACTGAGTATTTTAAATGCTATAGAGACACTAAAGGTGTACTTACAGGACATTATTTAAAAAAATTTTTTTATGCTTCATTAACATAAAAAATATATATATATAATGACACATTGGAATATGTCATACATTATTGTTCATCTGAGGCTGTATTTACTGAATTCTGAGAATGTTAAAGTATCGGAGGATTTTTATAATGTAGTGATATATAAAAGTATAGGAATTCAAGATGATGTACTTTAATTTATGTCTAATTTATGTCTAACTCTCTCTTATACGCAATCACTTATTTAATGATCAATCCTTTCTATTATGTTAATTAGACCAGTTGCTGGAATGACAAGTATTCCCTCAGTGTTATCATCACATCACAAAGTCTAATGTATTTCAGGTGAAACTACAGTTATCACACTACAAACATCATTAGATGTTACATCAGTGCCACCATCATCATCTCCTTCAGAATTAACTACAACTAGTCCAAAGCAAACATCAACTGATGTTACATCAGAGCCGCCGTCAACTTCTTCAGAATCAACTACAGCTAATACACTGCAAATTTCAACAGATATTTCATCAGTGCCACCATCAACTTCTCCTTCAGAATCAACTACAGCTCTTACACTGCAAACTTCAACAGATGTTACATCACAAGCTCTATCTAGTACCCTTCTAGGATCTACTACACGCACCACGGAACAAACAGATGTTATATCGAAGTCACCATCAACTTCTTCAGAATCAACTATCACATTGCAAACATCATCAGATATTACATCAGAAACACCATTCACTTCGGCTTTAGAAACAACTACGGGTAGTACCCCACAAACATCAACAGAGGTTACATCACAAGCCCTATATAGTACTCTTCCAGAATTTACTACAGGCACCACAGAACAAACAGATGTTACATCAGAGCCACCATTAACTTCTCCTTCAGAATCAACTACCGCTATCAAACCGCAAACATCAACAGACGTTACAACCGAGCAACCATCAACTTCTCCAGAATCAACTACAGCTAGTACACAAACAGTGCAAACATCAACTTCTGTTACATCAGAACCACCATCAATGTCTGTTACATCAGAACCATCAACTTCTCCATCAGAATCAACTACCACTATTAAACCGCAAACATCAACAGATGTTACATCACAAGCCCTATCTAGTACCCTTCTAGGATCTACTACAGGCACCATGGAACAAACAGATGTTACATCAGAGTCACCATCAACTTCTCCTTCAGTATCAACTATCACATTGCAAACATCGTCAGATATTACATCAGAAACACCATTCACTTCTGCTTTAGAAACAACTACGGGTAGTACCCTACAAACATCAACAGAGGTTACATCACATAGTACTCTTCCAAGATCTACTACAGGCACCACGGAACAAACAGATGTTACATCAGAGTCACCATCAACTTCTTCAGAATCAACTATCACATTGCAAACATCATCAGATATTACATCAGAAACACCATTCACTTCTGCTTTAGAAACAACTACGGGTAGTACCCCACAAACATCAACAGAGGTTACATCACAAGCCCTATATAGTACTCTTCCAGGATCTACTACAGGCACCAAGGAACAAACAGATGTTACATCAGAGCCACCATCAACTTCTCCTTCAGAATCAACTACCGCTATCAAACAGCAAACATCAACAGACGTTACAACCGAGCAACCATCAACTTCTCCAGAATCAACTACAGCTAGTACACTGCAAACATCAACTTCTGTTACATCAGAACCACTATCAATGTCTGTTACATCAGAACCATCAACTTCTCCATCAGAATCAACTACCACTATTAAACCGCAAACATCAACAGATGTTACATCACAAGCCCTATCTAGTACCCTTCTAGGATCTACTACAGGCACCATGGAACAAACAGATGTTACATCAGAGTCACCATCAACTTCTCCTTCAGTATCAACTATCACATTGCAAACATCGTCAGATATTACATCAGAAACGCCATTCACTTCTGCTTTAGAAACAACTACGGGTAGTACCCTACAAACATCAACAGAGGTTACATCACATAGTACTCTTCCAAGATCTACTACAGGCACCACGGAACAAACAGATATTACATCAGAGTCACCATCAACTTCTTCAGAATCAACTACTGCTATTACTTCACAAACATCAGCAGGCGTTACATCAGAAACACCATCAACTTCTGTTACATCAGAAGCATCAACTTCTCCAGAATCAACTACAGCTAGTACACTGCAAACATCAACTTCTGTTACATCAGAAGCATCAGCTTCTCCTTCAGAATCAACTACCGCTATCAAACCGCAAACATCAACAGACGTTACAACCGAACAACCATCAACTTCTCCAGAATCAACTACAGCTAGTACATTGCAAACATCAACTTCTGTTACATCAGAAGCATCAGCTTCTCCTTCAGAATCAACTACTGCTATCAAACCGGAAACATCAACAGTCGTTACAACCGAGCAACCATCAACTCCAGAATCATCTACAGCTAGTACACTGCAAATATCAACTTCTCTTACATCAGAACCATCAACTTCTCCATCTGAATCAACTACCACTATTAAACCGCAAACATCAACAGTTGTCACATCCGTGCAACCGTCAACTTCGCCTTCAGGATCATCTATATATAGTACAATGCAAACATCGACAAATGTTACATCAGCGCCACCATCAACCTCCCCTTCAGAATCAACTGAATCTATCCCATCAACTTCAACATCAACAAATACAGAATTGACTATGAGCAACACACAGCCAACCTCAGCAGATATGACAACAAAGCCCATATTAGGAACAACATTTAGTTCTTCATCACCTACAAGCACCACACAGATCCCAACAGTAACTACATCACAATCAACGTCAAGCTCTACTTCTGTAACAACTACAGGTATTACACTGGAATCAATAAATTTAGCATTCAATTAATACATTTCACAAATGTTATGACATTATAAATCCAACATTCATATTTACTTTAATTACTTTACTTTAATTTTCCTACATCTGCTTTCACAGGTGTAACTACAACAGTAGGTGCAACTGACATACGGTATATTAGCTTTACCACTAATGAAATGTTTGATTCTACCTTACTGAACACATCTTCATCTGCCTTTAATGATCGAGAGAAGCGTGTTCAGTCAGAGGTTTGTCTCATTTACTTGCCTTAAAATTTATGATGTTTAGCTGCAAATATTAATTTAACATTTGATTGAAATATTGATTTATTTTAAATGAAGGTGTGGGAAATTAATACACAAGTATATTTCTTGTTTACAACTGCATACATACTACTGTGGTGTAGGTAAATGTGTTCAGTGTACTAAAATGCAGTTACTTCAAACTGGGTCATTCAATTCATTGGTAATTTCATGTTTATTGACAACATGGAATCTTCTAGATAGATAAATGTGCATTGTTTGCATGTTTGTTTTCTAAAAAGAAATTTAAAATGCCTCCTGAATAAGTTCTAAAATCCTTGCGTTTAGAGAATTTCTATAGCTTGTGAATAGCTCACTTAACGTTTTGCTGTTATTTTTTTACAGCTTGAACCAGGCTTAAAGAGTAAGTCCAGTACCTTCAGCCACCTTACAGTGATTAGATGCAGGTATCGACCTTATTTCTGATTTATGTTTTTTATGCAATACTGTCGTCCCATATATTGCTACTAAATTTTATCTTTAAATATGTTTGTCTCCACAGGTCGGGATCAACCATCACAGATATGGGTTTATACTA